>JAOWAT010302174.1:0-35993 GCA_028571025.1 Longipedia americana
ATCTTTATCCTTGCCTTTATCTTTTTCTCTATGTTTTTCCCTTTCTTTGTGCTTCTCTTTCCTCTTATCTTTTTATTTTTCTTTATCTTTCCCCTCTCTTCTATTTTAGAAAATCCACTGCAAATCGGAAGGAATCCTACTCTTTCCGGTGGCTTGCAATTTCCTCATCCACTCGATTTAAATGTATGACGCAAATTCATTGGTTTGCTCCACTTATAGCACCTAAGTCACCAAAGTGTTAATCGATTGGCACTACCCCTTTGCTCTTAGCCTGCCGAGAACATTGTCACCGTTTAAATAAAACATGTAAGTATCCGTAGAACCCGGATTTTCAAAATACTAAGTTTCCTTCTCCCCCAACAATAAGATATTCCTCTACAGTAATCTTCGATTAGATGCACTTTTGTCCTTATATAGCAAGTATTGGACGCGATACTTGACTCTCTCTTAGTTCATAACACCCGAAAATCAGATGAACCTAGTTTATAAGAGTTTTTAATTTAATAACATTGTTAAAAATAGTTTAATCATCCCCGCAATAAAGAGATAAATAATCAAACAAATTCAATTATTTCTCGAAGTGGGTGACATTGTACTTGCAACCCTGCTGTGTTGGGTTTTCGTCTAATTAGGGGTAGTACTGTATACCCTGTAATGATTCTGCATTCTGGGAGACTTGACTTAATTGACCAACTAATGGGTACTCGATGCCATAGACTCCGCATCAAAATCCGACTTACCATGAATCGAAGTCAAATTACTTTAAAAAAGCTAGTTCTAGTTATTAGTCACAGATTTCTTTTCAATTACCGTTTTTGGCTGACTTGTATTCTAGGAATTGTCCTTAATTTACAACAAAAAAATACGTCGATTATATTGTAGATGCTTCGCTCATCAATGTAGCTATCGCCTTCCTCGTCCTGATACTCATCACCATCGGGCTCAAAAGAACCCCAATTGAGCTATCCCATCTTTTGAAACTGATATTACACGCTTTCATGGAATTTCGGAGTCAAACTTTAGGGATTCTACGCTTGAGGCGGGTGTATTTTTGTCGGCGAATTGGGGTTTCCATAGGAATGCAGGTTAGGTATGCTTCTCTGAAACACCAGAAAAACTCCAGATATGTACTGCACATCCATCAAATGATTACAGAAATACATGACAAACTGGTAGAAGTCCACAGTATTAAAAATCTTGAAGTCAAACATGAATCCCAAACGAATATTCAGTTGAGAATACAACTAGTCTATAACGATGTTGTTGAAAAATCTCATTATTTCAACAATGTGCTCAATGACTCCAGCCAAAAACATATTTCGCATATGAGCCAAATTCATTTTCTGCTCCTCAAGAACTTCATGAGTTTTACTATGAGTGTCGAATGAAACATGTGATTTTGTTGTCTATAGAACCAATTTATCGCTTAGCGTGCTGAGAAGGTTCTTTAGTTTTGGAAATCCAAGTTCTATCAAATTGACTTCAAAGGCAACATTTTTTTTCAGATTCAGTGGAATTTGTGCCAACGAGATCTGACTCCCCTTCCCACATTCAATAAACATATCCACCAGAGTTAGCTGCAGTGCTACAATCTTGATATCTCTCTGAAGTTGTAAAAGCTTGCTATCCATTTATAGAGACTTATTGTCGATGAAACTCTGGCTATCGTTGTTCGAAACCAACAAAGTTTTGTGATATCTGATAATTCCTCTGTTAATTGCCTCTTGCACAAATAAGCTAAGCTTGCCAAGAGAACATTCTTGTAAAGGCTTAGAACTCTTGAGCTTTATGTACTGCACGCATCCGTATCTCCCACCGCCGATCTGAGAGTGGTTATTGAAATATTCATGAAGCACGTCTACAAATTGTTTCCACTATGTACTATCCTCTTCAATTTTGCCCTGATCCTCGTACTCCCAGTGTTCGTTTTGGAAAAGTAGCAAATTTTACTACCCCGACCCTTGGACTATGATGTGAGGAAGAGTGACTCCTTGGTCTTTCTCCATCATTTACTGCGTGTAAAGATTCGACTGGAAATATTTCAAAATCTGCTGCCAAAGCTTCGTGCTGACTTTGAAATCGAAAGACTACTTCAATCGAGACAAAATCAGTTTTTAAGAAGGAGTCATCTTGTCTACCATTATACTACGAATCACCCAGCACAAACTTTACACGCTGATATTATCGATTTGCATCGAAATGTAGTCTATCTAGTTATCACCGATATTCCTACTGAACTTACGAGTTACATAGTCATCAGTTTGTTTGGTTTCCTCCTTTTTAATCATAAGGGTTCCGGTGGATGCCATTTTTCGATAATGCTACTCTATACCCCTCCGTTTGTCATTTTTAGAAGTCAGCCAGGGCTGACAATACGGAATAGGACTCTTCTTGGTTCGTTTTCGCATTGAGTTCTCGGTGGACGTTGATAGATTGATCGAATTACTGTTCCCAAAGGAATCTATGCTATCGAAGTAAAATTGCGGGAGATGAACTGTTTTCACTTACCCCAACGGAGTATCGACGCCGATTTTTTGTTGCAGTTTGGCTGACCCAACCGAGTCGACAATATTCAATCTTACAACAAAAGGATATCGATTTGCAAACCCGTGCAACTGTTCGTTATTGAGCTACGAACTTTTAAAACTGTCTAAAGTATATTTTTTTGCTTTGGGTAGTGTATCTAGTTCCAGCAAGACCAAAATCTAGTAGGGATATATTTCGTTTTTTCCGGTTATCTGCGATAGTATTTCTTCGAGGTATGCTTCGCGATCAGCAATAACATCAGCGCAAAGCAAATAGCATTCTCTCATTCGAAAAATGTCCTCACCGATATCATTCAAAACATGTTTTGCTCTCTTAGCTTTGTTATGTATTTTGACACTGCACTCTGAACACAGATATTATTCACAACTGGTGCAGTATTTTATTGCCAAAGTTTACTCGCATTCTTGACAAGTTATTGAAACTTTTTAGACATGTTTATCAATATGCTCACATACAGCACATTTTGGACAACATTTAATCTTGCACTCGCTGCAGTTTACCTCAATCGTAGTCTATTTGCATTTTTCGCAACTCATGCACCTTTATATTTTATTTTTTTATATCGTAGTGTTTTCAGAATTTCCAAGAACTTTTTAATAAAATACTCTTTATCATAATCCAGTAAATTCAAAGTCCAAGACACATATTTATCCGCTGACAATTGAAACATTTTTCCCTATAATGAACCAATATACAGATCAATTTTGACGCGGTCCTTCAAAATCACTCCTATATCGACACAGATTAATCATGGCTGCTCAATGAGGCGCAAAAGTAAAGTTCCTCTCCCGCGATTGGTTCGAACGGAAGATCATAACTATTATCTCCATTTTTAGTAAATGTGACGGTTTTTTTCTTGGGATTCACAGTAACCGTGATAGTATCGCCTTCATGAAAGTCCCAAGTTGCATAAAAAGAGTTCAAAGAGCTGTCACTGTGATGCCAAGTATATCCGTTGTTCGACATCAAGTATCCTCCGTGTCCAGTATTCGAAGTATTGAAGTAGTAATTTCCTTTTTTCATAAAGCTCAGATATCCCACCCCCAAGGAAACCCATGACATCAGTTTGTCAATATGGAACTTTATCGATTTTTTCCCTCGACACTTCTTCTTTCCTCCTTACACAATAGGCTCTACAACCACGAAATTTGTGCTGTAATTGTTCTTTTGAGTTGCCTTCATGCGATCTGTTATCGTTATGTTTTTGTGTTTATACTGTTCACTGAAATTGTAAGAAACTTTCCTTTCACTCTACGACAGAAATATTTACATCATCTATGCCACTTCGGTCTTTTCCTTCAGAGAGCTCTCAAGTTCTTTCACTCTCTAATTGGCAGAAGTGGCAATTTCTTTCAGATAAAGTTCCAAATTTGACACGTTTTTATCCTATTCGCCTTCCCTCTCCTGAACCTTATAATGGTTCAAATATTTCCTCACTTATTTTTCTGACACCTGTTTTTTTATTATTCTCCGAAACAAACTTCTTGCTGACTACATGTGCTTGACGTGAGACGAAAAATATGTGTTTATCGCCTACTACACCATTCCTCTGGATTTGATATCGGGGATCTGAGACAACAAGCCCTCAGTTTTCACTCTTTCAGAATCTATCCTCGTTGAAAGAACAATCATGGTTTATGAAAACTCAGAATCCTTCTTTATTTATCCCAATAGCCAAGAAAGAGGTTTGACTCCATGAGATTTGTGCTCCGAATACTCACATTAAATGCAGATAAGTCCTTTTTTGTGGCATTCATCTTCGGAACAAATGAGACAGGCCTTTTAGCCCTAATGTTGGCTGCACTGGTAGTTTATTATTTCTGAAAGTGGAAGCTAGGATTCCATTGATATATCTATCTCAATATATTATAAGCATAATCTGTTGATAATCCCTCACAATAAAAACAATAAAATTTCTCTGCTGTTTTATAGTTGAACAACAATCAAGGCTGATTATTGTTCAATCTGAATCATCGTAGTACTCAATGTACTAACCTGGCTTAATATGTTTTGGAAGATTCCACTATGATTTCCATTATGTATCCTTAATCCAATCCTTCTTCTTCCACGCCTCCAACGCAAGTTTTAACTTTAGATTTTGCTATTACAATATTTTATCAATATTCCTTTCAGTGTTATCTTTGACCTCTCTAATTTTTACTTCCAAATCGAAGAATCTGTTCTACGCTATATTTTCGATAGTTTTGGCATCTTTGCTGCGATTCTAGCAGTCTATGGCAATCTTCCATATTGGTAGTTTCAATATAGAATTCACTCGCTCTCTCAGTTAATTCTAACTATTTGCGGATGGCAGGAAACTGCTCTATAATTGAACCTGTGAAATGATGTCGGTAAAATAGCTCTACACATGCTTCAGCACTCTTGTTTTCAGTTTCTAGATTTCCTATTTGCATCACTAAATATGTACCTAGACAAATTAATCGATGTATTTCTGATCATATGGACTGTATTTTTCGTGATATGCAGCGAATTTTTTCAAGCTCAACATCTGATGCCCTTCTCCGCTATGCCTCTCATCCACACAATCAAGACACGATATTTTTTGTTTATCACATTTTTCCGATAGGCAGACCTGAACAGCCCTCTCTCCTTTGTGGTTGGGACACTACAACCTACTAATACTTTAGTATATCTGACTCTCCTTCTTCTCAGACTCCATTCGGGGGAAATTCGCTAATAGGTACCAAAATATCGTCCGATTTATTATCTGAAATTATTTGGGTCAAAACAGCAATATATCGATTTATACATAATCACTAAATATCCATCTTCGAAGATAGCTTCGCATCCAAAATGTGCTTTACATCCTTTATGGACAATCGCTTGCTTTAGTCAACCTATATCATCCCGCATATCATCTCCTTCACCCAGTTGTCAATCTCAACATTAGGAGGAAACACTATCTTTGACTTCATTCTCTAAGTTAAAACACCCACGTTGTCAGTTTTCTACCATGGAATCAGACCTATCAATATACGGTAAAACATCACTCCCAAACTCCAAACGTCACATTTTATGGAGTAGGGCTCCCCTAAAAGAACCTGAGGAGACATGTATAGTGGCGTTCCAACACAAGTTGCATTAGACGGGTTGTCTTTCATTTATTCCTATTACAACACTTTAGCAAACCCAAAATCAGAAATTTTCATCAATCCTGAGTTTAAGAAGTGGTACCTTATTCGGAAACAAGAATATTTTCGGGTTTAAGATCCCTATGAAAAATGCCCAAACTATAGAGATATTAGCAGCCAGAGGCAAGTTGATGGAATACTGGAAGGGCTTAGTGCTGGCTAAGATGCTATCGATCTCTGAGATGAGATTCCAAATTACTGAGTAATAGAGCTAATGTACCCTTTGGAGCAGTATTCTAGAAAGAAGTATATATTATTTGATGTTTCGGAGAAATCTACAAATCCAACAATGTTTTTGTGATGAAGAGATTTCCAAGCCTTTACTTCGTTCTTCAGCGCAGTTATAAAGTACTATTTAGTAACTGACTTATTGCGACTCAAATTGATTTTACAAATGAGATCTTTCTTGGAAATCATTTTGCATGCAATTACATTCCCCTCCTTGCTATCAATTGCCAAGTAGGTCGTGGCGAAACTACCTTTGCCTAGCATTTTGTTTTTCATTTGGTATTTCCCATCTATCACCTTTACAGTATGCAATTCTTTCTAGCTCTCCATTCAATATTTGCTTGTGGTAGATATATAATTATCGGCTGACATATATTGAATGTATTTTCCCTTAAATAAATAATCATCCCCCTTTTTTCTTTACGAACCTTCTTTGGATATCATTTTGAGCCAAAAAATAATAACGGCATCCAAAAATTCCCTTATAATTATCAATACGGAAATTTCATTTCCTTTTCGTTATTTCTTTGTCTCCCCTCTTCTAGAGCGTGTTATTCACTTTTTCTCAAACTTTCCACCGAATTAATTTCTCTTTTTTTCCGTGATTTAGTCAGGTTTTTTTTTCAACGTTTCCCAAAATTTTTGCTCGAAAGAAATGCAATTAACCTCCTGCTTCAAAAAACCGACAGTTTAAGAGTTATCCAGTTTATGAAAAGTCTGATTTTTCTAATCAGCACCTGTTTGTAGGAGATTTGATGGGTTGCTTGATTGTCCTCATTCATTAAAAATCTTTCGACAGGAAAATTTAGATAATTCTCTCACCACAATGATGCACAAGTTCCGACGGTTCTATTCGGGAATCCCATTCCTTGTTTATTGGCAAAGCAAGACCTGCCACATTTCCATTAGTATTAAGAAACTTTGTCATATTTTTTGGCAAATATCAACCAAAAATATTAGTCACAAAGCAAGCTTATTCCATTGCTATTTCGAAGGCTCCAGATTTTTATCTCTAACTCTGAGACCATTGATCATGGCAAAATTTTATTTGCGAGAATCTTTTCTTTCCCGACTCTACTTCAAAATGAGTCCCGCTATCTTGAGAAAAGGACAAAGAATCGAGGATTTCCGAACCAGCTGTTCTGATATGGATTAGTTTCACCGTAATTAAAATATTCCAACATTTTAGAAAGAGAATTCGCATTTTTATCATTTCTGATGAATTATATACGCACGAATCAACGTCAAAAATAAGACAAATCAAAGATACTAAATCCCACGGGTATTTTCTTGAGACAGTGAAATGTCTGCAGCCTTTGATTGAATATATTTTAATGAGCAAAGATACACATCTTATCGATCATCCTTATCATTGTATTTTCATTAAAAAATAATGTCGTCGTCGTAGTCATCCAAAAGGAACTGACTGCGCTCGTTAGGGTCGATTTCGGCATTCCCCTTGTTACCCTGGTTTTCCTCTTAATCAGCGTGCTTCTTCTTGTTATCCAGGACTTTTTTCAACCTGAAGAAATCCTCTCTAGCCTGCTCGTCAAGTTCCTGCTCAATATATTTGTAAATATCGAAGAATTTCGGAATGACTACATGTTCCAAAGCATTGACTCTCCTGTTTGTAACTTTGATTTTCTCATCCAAGGTTAGAAACGAAGCCTTCTTTAGTCAAAATCTATACCTGAAGAGAAGCGATATCGACAAGGAGACTCAAAATAGATCTGAATTTATCTCTGCACTTCTGGATGGAATGCCCTCCCCGTTATAATCCGATCTGACTCATTGCGCTATCGTTGTCCTCAAGATCTCTGACGTTAAGGTTGGGAATCAGGACGCCTGCGATATTTTCCTCAGATTTATCAAGTCTGATCGTGGCCCTTTTGACAGCCTCGACTACTTTACTCCTGACAGTTAGAGAATAGCGTACTGAAATTATCCGGCCGCATACTTAGCCTCTGCGACTAAGAAAAAGGCCTATTTGCACTATTCCCCCATTTTCTTCTTGCTCTCCAATAGCAACTTCATGACCTATTTAAATTTCTTTTTCAAAGCATCAGCCTTTTTCTTGAGAAGCTCATGGCCCTTTTTAGCAGCTAAAATTTTCTGCTTGTACATCTGAAGGGTCCTAAACTAAGTGCGGGAAGTACATTCGACTTGCAGTGATCTGACTCATCTTATCTTTCTACTTAAAATATAAAACTATAAATTAAAAAATAATCAATGATCGAAATCCATCAAAGTTTCGAATCGCAACATTTTATTTTTCCTTTAAAATGGTCTATAAATATCACGAATCCACGAATGACAGTATTTGCAATAACTGGAGGAAAATCTGCACGATATCTATATATAACTGTAGTGCTGCGAGGTAATGATCGTCTAACCCATATGCCAGTCCAAATCTTCCCAGTACCATTTGAGTGTCAAAAATCAAGTAAATCGAAAACAGCAAAGCAGCCAAGCAAGAATAAATCAAATGAACTATAGGGTTATTCCAAAATATTGCCACTATCCCAAAGAAAAACAGAATCACGCCAAATACCATCAAATACGGCCAGTAATCAGTAAAGTCTGTCTTTGTTAAACCTGGATTAATTCTTTATTACATGCGTAAGCTGTAAGTACAATTACAATTAAAGCGGTTAGTCCTGCAGCCGTAAAGACTATATGTGGCTTGTAAGAAGCACACGCTATTCCAACGAAAATTGACATGAGAATTGTAAACAGGATAAAGATCGGAAGTCCATACTTTCTCATAAATTCAGTACAGCACCCAATAACGCAAGATAATGCCATAAGAGAAACCGAAAGAATAACGATAACGGGAACATTAACGAATATCTTTTTGAAACTATCGTCGTTCATTGCCCAAAAACAAAACCCAACAGTTACCAGCAGCTGAAGCGATAATAATGTATAAACTTTCTTAATGAACCCATTTCTTGCATTTTCCTACAAACTTTACCCCATATCATTTTCCTAATGTTTCGGATAATCGTCATTATAGTTGTCTCCACGCCTGATACCAAAAGTAGGCTCATCATTCATCACCCCATTGTAGTTACTGCTCATATTTTGAGGATAGTTTGTGGGAGGAATATCAGCATTATAGTTCTGATAGGGTGTACTTGGGTTGGAACGATCTTGGCTTACAGGAGGGTAATTTGGCTGCCGGTAAGGAAGGCCTGTTATTGGGTTTGTGCCGTAGTTTTCATTTACCTGGGGATAGTTTGGATTTTGAGGTTTTTGGGCATATATTTGATTGTGGGCTGGATTCATAGCTAAATCAAAATATTCATATATCGCTCTTTTGCTAAAAGAAATAATGAGAATAAACCTTCAGTTGCCACTTGAGATGAAAAAGGACATCGAAATAAAAGGCGTCGGATATAAAGTAAAAAACAATTATCCTAATAAATTATATACAGGTGATATGCTACCCTTGGATTTCGATGATCTCAAAATAGCAATGATGCTAATTATTACCATTTATGCACTCGCTCTATGGAGATCCGATCAAACCGTTACAATTGTTTCCAGAAGAGAAATCGAATAAGAAAATCTAACAGACAATCAATAAAATAAAAAGGAGTAAACTGTTCAAGAAGTGATAGAAAACAGGTCAAGATAATGGAAACAAGCTTAGTGCATATCCCCCCATGTCTCATCTCCCAAAACCACATAAGAATACAACTCCTCCACCGAGAAAGCTGGAATGGTCGAAGAAATTGACAGCATGCTAGAAGAAAAAAGTCATGATGACACACACAAGTCTCGCAAGTCTTCTACAAGTGGAAAAAATAGATCTTCCCGTCTGAGGAGGCTGAAATTGAAGCGCCAAAAAATTCTCATCAGAACTATGGGGGGAATGTAAGTTGGCAATTTTAATGCTAGGAAGCGAAGAAAACAAATTAACAAGACAGGCAGAATTATTAGCATAAAGGTTTCTTTTTGACTTTACTTATTCTTTTAACCTTCCAAAGCCCAAAATTGTGACTGAAAACCTCTGTGAATTTTTACTATATTATTAAACTAAAATTTCCTGTGAGTCTTTTCAAGCATAATCCTTTGAAAAAATTGTTTCTGCAGCAATATATTGCATAACTAATTTGCTTTAAAATGGAATGCCCATCCTGCACTCTTCGGTTCAATGCCAAAGACCGAAAACCTTTGATACTAACGTGCGGACATTCCCTGTGCACCCTCTGCTCTCCTAACGCAAAATAGTGTGCAACATGCTAATCACAATTGCCCAAGTAGGAATTAGTTTACAATTATTCGTTACTAGAGTTTGTGGAGAAAGACAAGAAAAATATCGACAAATTTATCAAAGTGTGCTTTGTTGGTGGAAGTGGTGTCGGAAAAACCTCCATTATCCGAATGCTAACCGGCTTAGAATTCGCGGAATAAGTCCCAACAACGATAGGCTACGACTTCACTTTTCAGGATCGATAGATCAAAGGTTACAATGTTCGGTTTCAGCTGTGGGATAGTGCAGGACAGGAAAGGTACAAGGCAATTTCACCGATCCACTACAAAAGTACTTGCCTTTTTAAACTAAGATGCCGATATAGTAATTATTGTGTATGAAGTCTCAAAGCCACCAGATTCTAATAAAATCCCCTACTGGCTTGCATAAACCTAAAAATACTGTGATTAGAACGTCTAAAGAGTCGTAGTCGGAAACAAACTTGATATGATTTAAGGAAAAATATGTAAGCCCCTCGATGAAGAAACTTGGCTAACGCTTCAAAAAGGAAAAATAGACAATATCGAAGTGTCGTGCAAGAATCAAAGCGGAGTAGAAAATTTGTGGAAAAAACTATAAAGTATGTTTGAAGTCGGAAAAAAAAGGAGCTTTATTAACCCCGAGAAACATCTCTCAAAAGGCAAGAAATAATCACTGAATATCTAATTGAAAAAGAAAAGAGGTTCCGTGAAGTTCAAAAAGTAGAGTTCTAACAACTGTTGCTGATATTTCCCGAGTAATTTTATTGTAAAAATTGAGATTAACACTTCCATCAATGATCACAAATCCAAATCATTTCCCCCTTTCATCATCTCGCAGTCATAACAACATCATCAATCTTCAGAATCATTCTCACAACTTCAGTAGCAAGTGTCAATGCACTGGTTGTGACAAGTGCTGGCTGGAGAACCCTCTCATCCTTCATATTAGCAACTGTACTCTTCTTCACACTGATCCCTGCATGTATTTCTCCCTTGCTATGTCGGTTTCTGAGCTAAGTGACCACGTTGATTGGATTCATACCGGCATTCTCCGCCAATGTGAACGGGATAATCTCCAGAGCTTCAGCATATGCCCTGAATATGATCGAATCGATTCCCGAAAGTTTATGAACGTGTTCCGATATTTTAGACGAGATCTAAAGCTCCGCAGATCCACCTCCAGTCACCAATCCCCTACTTTTGACCAAAGATCTTATTACACAAAGGGCATCATGTAAAGATCTATCTGCCTCGTCAAGCACCAAAGGGTTAGATCCACGGATCAAAATTGACATCGTACTAGAATTTTTCATTCCTGTTATTTTGAAGAGCTTGGTATCATCGAGCAGTCGTTGAGTCTCGCAAAGATCTGCGTATCCAAACTTCTCAGAGTTCATATGGTCTATATGAGCGATCGGTATAGCCCCAATGCTTTTGCTGATAAATTCAACATCGTCCCTTTCAATGTCCTGAACAACCATAATTCCTTTTTTTGCCAAAAAATGAAGAGAAAGCTCGTTGGTAGCATCTTTCAAAATGCTCTTTTGAATTAGAAGAACATTAGCTCCAGATGCGACAATTTTCTTTACCATCTCAGCGATAATCTTTCTTTCCTCTTTCATTATCCTTTCCATCGCCTGATACTACTTCACTATCACTGAGTTTTCAATATCAGTTTTCGGAGTTGCTATCTGGAATTGACAAATCGCAATTTTTGCTTTTTCAATCTTTGATGGTCCCCCACTTGCCCCGCTAGGTTTGCACTTATCAAACACAATGCCATCGACCAACTCGGTATCATCGATAGTTCCACCCAATTTCTTCACGATCCTGATATCTTTCAAATCCACGTTAGTCGCAGTTTTAGGATCAATAACCTTCATAACTGAGTCTACAGCAATTGGTGATAGAAGTTCGGCATAGGATGACACCACTTTGGAACTTAGAGATGTGTTAACACATTCGATTAAAGTTTGAGTACTAGTAATGTCAATTGGTAGCGTCAAATTTTCTTTCAAAATAGATAAAGAAAAGTCAAGAGCTTTTTGAAAACCTTGGATATTTGCGTTTTTATACCTTCTGAAACCAAATTCGGATGGATACCCTTGTCGAGAAGAGATTCAACAGCCTTTAAAAGGGCTCCTGCAAGAACAACAACGGAAGTAGTTCCATCTCCAGCCTCAATGTCTTGGGCTTTAGAAATTTCCACCAGCTGAGATAAAAATAAGCAAAATACCATTTTAGCGGTAGGATGAACAACATCCATTTTTTGAAGGATGGTGGCTCCATCATTTGTGATAAGAGTTTCTCCTCTGCCATCTTTAATCATTTTATCCATTCCCCTGGGGCCTAAGCTGGTTCTGATACAATCTGCGACAGCTATTTTAAAAATATTTAAATCATGTACCTTTTGCGGCTTGAATATTTGTGGTTCTCACATCCCTCTGTTTTTCATTTTTGTTGAAAGATATCTGTTTGGCATTCTGAGCACCCTGGTTGCTGCTGGTATTGGCTTAAGACATTGGTCAATGATGTTTTTGATTTTATAATTTAAATCTATTTAAATTTGACCAAACCATGAAAGCATAATATTAGGACAATCAAAATTAAGAACATCCTTAGCTCCTCTCACAAATCTCCAAGCCATCAATTTGAGATAGGAAGGTTGATACCATGATAAATCTTTTGCTCCACATTTTCAAGAGTGACCGTACAATTCTTTCCAATTACCTTGTTTAAAACCTAAACCATCACCTCGAAAGGAGTATTGCCATCTTTATTTTCAGTCATCAACTTCTCCTGGTCTTTCACAATCTTAACAATATATTGAACTGTTTTTATGCTCAAACCTTGGCATGCCACATGGAGACTGTTGTTCCCCCGCTTATCTGTCTGCATAAATTTCATGTTAGTTCTCTGGATCAGATATCTAACCACGTCCAGGTGTCCGAAATAGCATGCTCTATGAAGTGCAGTTTGACCCTAAAAATTCTTTCCTGTATGGCTATTTTTCTACTTTTCTAGAATTTTAACAACCACAGCAAGTAATCCATTGGCAGCAGCAGCGATCAATGGAGTATTTCCGTTGTTATCTCTCGAATTTACGTTGGAAAGAGGTAACAAATAATTAATTATCTCCTAGTTTTGATTAAAGATGGCAACCATAAGGGGAGTATCCCCTTCGTCGTTCCTTTCCTCCAGAGTTTCCCTATAGTTCTCAGCCAAAAAAGCCACAACATCCAAGTTTTTGATGTTAACAGCATACTGAAGTGCGTTCTCCGTTTTATTACTCAAAGAAACTCCCTCTTCAACAAGCAATGCCAACTTTTCTACTTATCCCTTCAACACAGCCAGCTTTACATCCTCGTAGGACGGTGATGACAATTTTCGAACCACCTATCGAGGGCAATTACAGAATTCTAAAAGCTTCCTCATATATAATACTGTATGCAATTATCCTTACTATAAACAAATTAGTTCACTTGGAGCTAGTTTTTTAAATTTAGCATTTAGAGCGTCACTTTTTTGTATTGTTGAAACTGTCATTTTTTTTTGAAATTCAATCATTGTAGTCTCGATTGCACCCCTCTATCTTGCAACCCTGATGACTTTAACTTCTGAAACTTCTATTTCAGCTGTGAGTTTGACTGTAATACTTTTTGTTTAATAAAAATGGAGTTCAACTCCAGAAATCACGATGTCGAAGGAAATCTAGTCAAAATCGAAAAATACTCGTATAAAATCAGCAAGAAACTCGGAAAAGGCTTCTCAAGTTAAGTTTTTTAGGGTGAAAATGCTATCACAGGTATCTACTAGTTTTATATCAGGACAAAAAGTGGCTGTCAAAGTGATAAAAACTGATGATAAAAACGCTGACATTCACAAGCAATTTCTGTCATCTGAACTTTCACTCATAAAAACAGTATCGGAATTCTAGTATATCATAAAAACTTACGACGTGTATTATCTTGGCCATCGGGCATATATCATGAGCGAAATTTGTGATAGTGACCTCAATAAACTTCTCAAATCTCGGATCACCATTGAATAGAAGGAAGCTTTGAGATATTTAACGCAAATTGTAAAAGGATTTTTTAATCTTTACAGAGCTGGAATTATCCATCGCGATTTAAAACCGGCTAACATTTTTCTCAAAGATAAGGATGTTAGAATTGCCGATTTTGGGTTTGCGGTGAAAGAAAGTGAACTTTTCATGTATAAAAAATACAATGTCGGTTCACCGGTCTACATGGCTCCCGAAGCTCTAAAAAACGGGGAGTATAGCTATCAAAGTGATATTTGGGCAATTGGGGTCATTTACTATGAAATGATAACAGGAAGGACTCCTTGGATAGGAAGGGGATAAAAAGACTTACAATAAAAAATCAAAACCACTCCTATCAAATAAATTATGCCATAGAATGTTTCCGACCAATCGAAATAATTCCTCGAAAAGACGCTCAGCTTCGATGTCAGCTCCAGAATGACAGTTAAATAGCTCATCGATTTTTCATTCGATGGGAAAAAAAACACCCCAAATAAATTATTTACATTCTCATCTTCAGTAGATAAAAATAATTAGAGCAAAAAGAACGAGTCTAGAAAAACTTTTGGAAGCTTAGATTCGACAAAGAACAAAAGTTCCATTCTTATCAAAAGTTCCACCCCAAAAACTCAAAGGAAAATTGAATGGAGTTCCAACAAATAATAATTGATCAACTTTTAAAGCGTACAATTACCTCAAAAGAAAAATATAAAGCAACTTGCTGTAGCCAATGCAAAAGGCAAATGTTTTGTAGCTGAAAAACTGGAGCTTCTCTAACGTTAGCATAACAGACCGAAAAACAGATTAAATAGATACAGAAAGAGTTATAGCTCAAACTAAAACTCATAGACTCCCAAAACTCCTTCAGATTTCAGTAAATAAAAGGAAAAACCTAAACAAATCAAAGACAATATTTAAGATGCAGAGCTTAGCTAAAACAATATTCAGTTTGTCAGTCAGCAATTTTCTAACTCCAAAAAAGTATCGTTAATTAACGACAAAAAAGAGAAAATTTCCAATCAACTCTTAAGCAAAGTACACTTTTGCAGATTCATTTCTAAAATCATTCCAAAAGTGGTTGGTGAAGATAGACTAAAACAATAAATGTATGGCTTAATTGTGAAAACTTTTTTAGAAATAGAGGAGTTATCTTATTATAGTGAGAAAATTCGCAACCCTTACAAATAAGTCAAAGACTTCTAACGCTTGGTAGACATCATAAAGCAATACAGAGTAAAGTACAAAAAAGAATTCCAGTAGTTGAATCAAGTTGAATAAAGTCCCGGTAAAATGAAAAAACGTGCGAAAATATTCATTTCTAAACTTTACGCCGAACTAAACTCAATTTCTGACTCAGGAGATATAGACAACAGTGTTAAATAGAATGTTATACTCCTCGATTCAATGATAACCTTTGTCCAGCTGCTCTAACTCATTTAAAAAAATGACATCTAATGTTTTATCAGCAAATAAAAGATGGAATCAATAGTTTAATGCAGAATCTCAACAAAAATTACTCATAATCACATCGAAGCTATCAATCAAAAAATCAAAAACACAAGTATTTTATGAAATTTGCTGTTTTTTAATCTTTTATATCAATTTTTGATCGATTTTCATTGATAAATCTGTTATATAAAATCTCAAACAGTTAACCAAACTCGGGTTTTAGTAATATTGCTTATTGGAAAATAAGATCTTACATTTCAACACCTTTCATAAAGTCGTATTTTCACTTATTTTTCGATATAAAGCGTGCGAAAATCAAGATAATTTTGGAGTATATTGATTATGATTTGCCAAAAAGGCCTTGACATCAAATTTCGAAAAACTCTAATCTTATTCACTACTTTACGACTAATCGTTGAGTGTTTTGGAGCAACTGCATGAGAAACTGTCACTAGGTATGGGATCCATCACTGGCCGCGCTCTTGAATACTAGGGACTCTGATAGTACTGGTACCCTTTATTCTTCTCACTCTGTCGTTGTCTAAGTCTGTGATACTTTTGAATCAATTATTCATCGATATCCTCGCTGCTTCCAGACGAATCCGAACTTATTGAGCTATCATCGAGTCTTTCACGGTAGTACGGACTCTGCGCATCATTATAATGTCTTTTGGCTGCCGTCGACTAATCTCCAGCGATTTTGAGATCAATCAGCTATTGTCTTTGCTCAAGTTCTCTGATCTTTTACCTTTGTCTACCAAGCTCTCCTAAAACCTGCTTCTATTTCCTATCCCTGTCAATTAAAAATTTAATTCTGCTTTCAATATGCTTATACTTTTAGACAGAGTCCGTTCTTCTTTACTTCGCCTTCCTTGGTTTGTGCTGAGTGTCAAATTGCGACTTTTGGAGATTTGGGGACGTATACTAGTTCTTATTGTCTTTGTTGCTTACTTTATTAAGTTTGTTTTTAGCTTCGTTATTTTTTTTACTCTGGTCGTGATCATTTCCCTTGTTTGCTGGCTTCATAATGGGCTTTAAATAAACTTATTGCTAGGGGTCTCTTGGATTTTATTCGGTATATTATTTGATGTTGGGGTTCCTTTCCACGGATTTTGCCTTCGTTGGAGTTTGTTACGCACAGGGAGGGAAATCTTCAGAAGTGTATTACTGACACCCACTATCATTTTCCAGTCTGATTCTAGGTTTTCCATAGATGTGATGTTGTCCTTGCGGCAAAGGCATTATTTCAGTAACTTTTGGCGTAACTGCTTTCTTTTGAGTTGGACTTAGAAATCTATTGTGCTTAACATACGCAACATTGTAGTGTTTTTATTTCGATTTTTAAATATTTCTGTTTCTCTGATCGATAGCTTAGACGAGAAGTGCAGTTATAGTTTCTAGAGTCGAGGCTTTACTAATATGAGTCGTAAAATAGTCCTTTATCATGGAGTGACTATTCAAAATTTAGAGATAGAGATTATCTCTACCATTTTTCTTTTGACTCATCTTTTGAAATATAGAAAAAAATAATTTATAAATTTCACTTATGAGCTTTACAAAAAATTGCACATCATTAACTAACATCGAAAAATAAAGAATCACTTACAAAATGTATTATAAATTTTACACTTCCTTGATAACATTAACTTTAAAGAATTAATACTTCCTCACCTTTACAGTAAAACAAGGGAAAAACCCCAAAAACAGATGATCAACTCAGGTTAACTAGACTAGATCGATCAATAAATCTTGACGAATCTGCTCAAACATGACAAACATTTCAGAACCTAAATCTAACACATCGTTCGAAAAGTCAACGAATAGGTCAGACTCATCGATAAAATGAATCAGGACAAAAAACCGACCAAATATCCCTGGAATAATGTATAAGCCAGTCAAATAATCTAATAAACCAGCGATATCATCTCCCAAATCATCGACTAAAACCTTCACATTGTTCTGAACAAAGAGTTCATTAATGTCTCAAACTAAATCCTAATCATGCGCGATTAAATCACCTCCTTCGTCGAATCCCAAAATCAAAAAAATTCCGCACTGGAAACAGAGGTCAACAAACAAATCCAGGAAATGAAAAAAAGAATATCGACCAATAACATACTCAGCACTTCCTCCACAAATAACGGACCCAGATACTCCAGATCCAATGCTGTTGTCGATTCCAGTGAGAAAAGGATCAACAGCTAAATCACTCAACTAAAAGATTAGTTGAGTAAACTCAGAGAATCCTCCTCGATGATTGAGTCCTCCTACACCAGTGAGTAAATCACTCATTTGCAAACTTCTGTCAGCTAAATACAGTACTTTTTCCCCGATATTCCAGAATGGAAATGAAAATGAAGCTATAGTAGGTCCGTCAAAGACACAATAAGTCCAACTAGCTCCTGTAACTAAAAATAAAAGAATCATCTTGTAAGTAGTTTGTATCCGGCGAAGTGAGAAGAGCAATAAAAGCCAATCTGAAAGTCTACAACTAATAACTCGACAAAATGAAGAAGCTCAGCAACAAAACCGTAGAATAGATGAACAAAATCAACTAAAACGTGCAGGAGTACATAGGATGTAATTATACCCTAATCATTCAGCACAATTGAAAAGTATATGGCTCATCACAAGCAACCTAAAACGTCGTGTCTAAAAAATTTAGTAGTCTTGTGACGTTGTCAACAACTCTTTTATCATGTAATGACTTCTCTATTGTGTTTGCCGTCTATTTATCATTCAATTGTAAGAAGTTAATAAAAAATCACACTGTTAGAAATATCGTTATTCAATCTTTTATTAATAACTGTGAAAGACCCGCAAATGAAACACCATAGTAATCTAAACGACGAGTAAATTGAAAGTAACTTGTTCTTAAATTAGGAGGATGATAAATGCACTGATTTTCCTTTTGCAGCCCTCTTCTTTCTGTTTGCTCTTGTTATGCTTGTCTTAGCATTGATAAGAGCTAATTTTAAACAACTCTAATACATGAACTTTCCAACCAATAGCTAGGGCGAAGTACTGTTTTTCTTAACAAGGTCTGTGCAGTTGATTATAAACGTACCCATCCTTTTGTCTTTATCGTCGACTCCTAATATAGAGTCTGTATCTCTAGCTGCCCAAGTCAGTCCAATGACCTGTACGGATACTCATGTCGACCTCCCACATCAAAGTGTCCCACAGCAATCGATAATCGACTATAAGAATAAATTCCGAACCTGTAGTTAGGTGGAATATGCACATCCTAATAAAAAAACCTAATCCTTGACAAAAATCTTCAAATGGTGAGGAAACGTTAATTTTTGGCTTTGTAATCTTGCATTTTTTGGCTGATATTGATAGCAATCATTCTTAACTTAGGACTCTAAATTCTCTTTAGAATGATTCCCAGAGTAATTTCGTGTAAAATGGTTGTGATCCTGATCGGAATGCTATTAATACTTATCGCATTCTCAAACTATTAGCTAGTTGCGAAAAATAACCTCTACACACGTAAAATATACTGGAATTCCTCCCATCTGCAAGTTTTACCCCACTTCCACATAATCAGAATTATTCTAGTCCTAACAGTAGCGGTTTTCTGCTTATTAAAAGTCATTTATGATCGAATCTACAAAAAAAACTTTTATCGTTTGTTCGTAGAACTATTATCTGAGTCTTACTCATACTTCACTTATGGACCTTTTGCGATATGTATATTAACTGGATTCGTATTTTCGATCTTTAGCATTCTAACAATTGGGTTCTTTATCTTTCAATATGAACTGTTCACCCTAAGTCACGAACCACACATCGCCAATTAGGATCAATTCTATTACTAGTCAAAAGGGATCGGAATATTCGAAGCTTTGACTATTTTCCAAGGAGTATGGATGTTCCACTTTATCTATTAAACATGTAAGCACATTATCTTCTGATTCAGATTCGTACCTTATTTGTTCGATAACAACCGACCTTTATCGGAAAGTTAGTCCTAAATGCTGCTCAATAGCAAAATAGCTTCTGTGCTGTCATCTTGGCAGCATGCTCAAAGCCAGTTTGATAAAAACATTGCTAATAATCCCCTCCTCGATTCTAGCAATTTTAAAGGTACTCATGCTAATAATCCAGCCATATTAAAGTTCTTCTGTGGAACTCACCCAAAAATGCCATTGCATGTGCGGATGTCTTCTAAATGCAGCAGAAAACTATCGCAACTGTCCGTATCCTATTATGCACATCCATGGGTATAATTACTCCCGATCGTCTCTCCACACGAAGTACCTCTATCACAAAAACTACTTCTGCAATAACATTTCAACAACTGAAGTACCATCAATGAAATATTTAGTCCCACTAATTTGCAGTTCGACTGTACATAATTTTGATCTTTCTAATCAAAGCTGCTATTGTGCAACTGCATTACTTCCACAAATTTTAAGTATTGCTCACTGTCGGAATTGTGGTAGTTTTGTATTGGGTTTCGATTTACCATATCAGCATTCATATTTTAGTTGTCAAAGCCGTTGAAGTCTGTTATTTGCTGAATCTAGAAAAAGGTGAATAGAATGAAAATGAAAAATTGGCAGCTTTGTATGCGGAGTTTCGAAGAGGCGAGGATACGTGATTGAAAATTGTTAAGGTGATATTAATTTCTATATTTTTTCGATTGGATTAAAGAAAATGTCTTTTTCTGCCGTTCAGAATAGAATATAGTCGGGATGGAATACAGAGTAAAATTTAAGGGAAAATTCTAGCGATGCAAATCCGTAAAAATTCAAACAAGGGAACAGGCAAACTCAATAAAGGAATACTTTCGAAACAAATCGAATAAAAAGAAATAAATCTTTGGGGTTCTTTGTTCCCAATAATCTGACCAAGCTTCCTCAAATCACCATCCACGATCAAAATCACATTGCAATCCGAGCTTGTTCAATCATACGCAACACGAGTACTCCGTCAGGGAAATGAAGTCCCTCTACTCCATATCCACAATCAAAAGAGTCAAACCCGAATCGGTAAACAGTCTTCAGGTAAGAAATTCATCAAATCTACAGAAAACTCTCAACGATAGCAAACAACACTCTCTAGCTATTAGACGATTCTTTAAAAACCAAAAACCTATCACTAATCTAAAGTCTAGAATTTTATTTAAAAAACCCAAGCACAATACTATGCAAAATGCACTCGAAAAAAAATAAACAATATTTAAATTTTTTGATTTGTCTTGAAGTCATTATTTTTTTCTTAACCAGACAACCACATTAACCAGACAACCACATCAGAGAGATAGATGACTTTCTAATCCCTCATGCCGAGAGAAAAAAATGGGAATTCACCAAGTCAAAAGTTAAGATCGATGGCCAGAAAGCCACACTGAGACCATCAAACAGTGAGAATACATACCAAATAACATAGCGTCGATTTGTCTTTGTACTACTTTTTGTGACAATGAGCAACAGCAACATCTATTGCTTGGAAAATCATGGAAAAAGTTTTAAAACTTACTGCAAATAAGGAATTTTCGCTTTGGTGTAAACAAAAGTACTAAAATCAGAATATTTAAAAATTATTAACACTTAAGATCAATAAACTATTCTTTGCGACAATTTTCATAATTATTTCTCTTGAACATTGTAGTTACTCGCCTTATGCTGATATTTTGATGGTATTAAATCAAATGAATAGTCAATGAGGCAAAATTTCTACAGCCAGCCAGCCAAAAATTTCAAGTAAAAGTGCAATTTGTAGAAATAACGAAGTCGATTCAACGTTAACTATATTTTTATCCCGTAATAAAATACAAATAATGCTAAAAAGAATCAAGAAAGCTTTTTATACTGATTAGCTTTAAAAAGCATTCTAATAAGCTAAAGTCGACGATAAACACGATAGGATGGCGCTTTTACGGTTGGCTCCCGTAAATGAATCTATAAAAAATCAAACCACCAAAGAACAATCTATTTCTAAACTTCTGAACAAAATTTCTAGCAAAAACTACGTCCTAAAGCTAAAAGGATTGATTGCCACCCATTACTTAATCAAAAAGAGCGGGAGCTTTGATCTGATATAGGCATTTTTAAAGTAATAAAACCACTAATCAATGAACGTTTTGAACACATAAGTCGCTTCAATTGCCGACTTAGGATAATACGTCGAGCATCACATAATAGGTTTCTATGAAAGATACCTCTTGAAATTCTGTTTGAACTTTGACAGCTACATATTCGCCAAAAAAAATGATATTGAAAATTCTGACACTCTCTAGATTATTAACCACGGATTTCTAGTTATCAACCTCCTAAACATGGTGCTGAAAACTCACGAATCCCTCTCCAAAATGGGCAGGTACTACCCAAGCCACAAAGAGATAATAAATCTTTTCCTGATGTATCTCGACGATGTTACCGTCTTCAACACTTTCATCAAAGAAGTCTCAAAATCCCTCCTTCAGCGTTCCGGGTCTCAAAGTCCGTAAGAAATAAAACACAATTTTCTGTTCATGACATAGGTTCAAAAAACATCCGACAGACTTTACTAATTCTTCTACAATAGATATTTCTATCCCCAAATCAAAGATACCATTTTCTTCCCGAGCTTTCTCACCATCCCCAATGACGAATTTTAAAATCTGAGAAACAAAGTCAGACGAGTAGATAAGGAACTCATAAACCTGGTCACCTGCTCAACAATGACCGATACAGTCCATCACAAAACAGAATGTAATACCGTCAAGAGATTAGACACATCCATTTAATGCGACAAATATACTGAAATTATGGGAAAAGATCCCTCGGACACCCTTGCTAATATTGACGATCACTTCCATTGAGAACGAACTATGAATTCCCGCCTGAATGATTTAGTATCTACTTCCAATTCAAAATGTTTCGACTTCTAACAATCCCGAAAGTAATATCAAATCAGTAAAAAAATCAACCATTTATATATCACAAACTTGTCTGTGTTTATTTTTTCTAGTATTGTTTCATCCACGGGTGGTTCAAAGCTTCATTCAAGCCCATCCGACTCTATGGAATTTTCACCAATAAACTACTTATAAAACTTTTCACCCCCAAAGAGAGGTGCTTTGGAAATTTTAAATCCACATCTAAAATCTTCTGATAGGTCTTATCCCTGTTCAACTAGCTGTCGAAAGGAGCATGCCCAGTACACAGTTCGTAGCAAAGAACTCCCACGCTCCAAACATCCACCATCTCATCGTATTAACATCCAACTACCAGTTCGGGAGACACATAGTCCAGAGTTCCACAAAAAGTTGTCCTTTTCCTAAGTATTTGTTGTAAATTTACTTTTTCCCAGTATAAATTGCCCAGCCAAAATCAGCTATTTTAGCAGTATTATTTACAAGAACGATATTCTAGGGCTTGATATCCCTGTGAATGACCCCCTATCCATGAATATACTGCAAAGCATGAATAACTTGACGTAGGTAAGTGGAAGTCTCTCGTTCATTAAAAAACTTCACTTTTCTGAGTAAATCAAAAAGTGAAAGCGATCCAAGTTACAATAAAAGTACAATATCTTTTTCTTATCGATATGCCTTATACATCTTCAGACAGTGTTAGTGGTCCAGGTACATTTGTATTTTAATTTCCTGCATTACTCTTTCTTTGAGCTTAGTTGAACTTCCCTATATTCTTATTTTTTTCATTGCAAACACGGATTTCGTCTGAACATGCTGGACCAAAGAAACGTTACCAAACTGACCCGATCCTAGTACTCTTCCCGCAGAAAATTCCAGAACAGGCTAGAAGGCGGAATTATTACTGTTTTGTTAGCCAATTTTTCGCTTATTCAGTAATTTCGGTCTCTTTGGCTAGGATCCTACAATTCCTTTGATTTTGACTGTAGAATGGTTCGTAATATTTGTGAGAGTTTTATCGAATTATGAACTTGTATTAGCGATATTTGCGACTGTATTGTTAATTCCACGACTAGGAGATGGCTTTTCTATTGAAATATTTTAACACTAGAACGGATACGATCCGATAACAACTTTGGGATACTTTTGTTGCTGAAGAGTAACACAACATTTTTTAGTCTTGTGCGAAGTTATTAGTTTTTACTTGGAAAAATATCCCTTCGGAGTGTTTTCATGGCAAATGCGATTTAAATTTGAGCTGCTTTTGGTAGGAGTTAGACTGAAGGGGAAGAAGTGATTATTAGAAGGACTTTTTAATCTCCAGTTGTCCAGTGGATTCTGTATATTAGTGATACTGCATAGACTTCGGTCCCTATACATTTTTTCTAATAAATATTAAGGACCTTAGTATTAAAAATTTATAAATAATTCATTCATACCAATGAAGTAAAAAAAACAAATATATCCATTGTTATCTTCACAGACTGTCCCAGTATTAGACAGTTTTCTCACGATATTGCTTCATATCGTTGTATCCGTTTCTGCTGATTAGTTTTCCCTCAGCATTGAAAATTAGAACGGAAGGAATGAATTTAACCTGTAATACTGCGCTAAAATTTTTGTTCTACTCCTACTCACTTTTCTAAAATCTCCAGTAACTATGTCCTAGTTAATCATCACTACTGTCAAGTCTAAAAGTGATCATGTGAAATAGATTCTACTCGCGGTTTACCTATTCGAATAATTTTCTAAGCGATGGGGCCAATCGAACGCAGGAACGACACCAGTCTGCAGTGAAATATAGCCCTATGTACTTGAATTTAAGGTCATTTATAGCTGTAGACTGGTTGTTCTAATTTATTAAGTTTCCAAACTTTTTCAGGTATTCAAAGATCATTTTGATATCTAATATTTATTTGTGACCAATTACATTCCCACTTTTCCAGGTATTTCAAAATCTACTTTCAGTAATGATAGCAGATCTACGGGGTATAGCAATTTAAAAATTTATACTTTCTGATAGCAAGCTATCTTCCCCGACGAAAAAACATAAAAAAAAAATATCCTGAAATATCATTCAGGTTGAAAATCATTCGTCAGCTGTAATGAATGTTACTTTCATGCTAAGAATTTGGATTCTGCATCTGCTACCAGTTGGTCTTCTAAAAAAAATTGTGAAATCATAATTCCGTTTTAGCAAAAAAATCAGATAAAAAAAAGGGTAAATAAGATATAGGGTGAAGTTGGACTTTAGAGTTCGAAAACAGTGAATAATTGGGGATATTCGGAGAATATCCATAAGATTACATTTCGGCAAAATAGTCAGAAAATTGCTGCGTATTATGTTCAGTAAGTAGTAATTAAACGCTGCGATTAATCGAATCAGTATAATTGAAAAAACACAATCGAATGTAAAGCAAGAAGTTGACTGCTCTCATTGTTGCAGGCCTTCTGTCCAGCCTGGGTCAGGCTAACAAAGACGTCATCGATAATCTCGGTACTCATCTCTCTTATTCTAGTCGGACACTATGAACATGCTGATACATACTAAGAGGAAGATTAATTCTGTGAGATCATCTACTCCGACTCTGCAGATTATGATGTACCCAAGAAACCCTACAAACCACATGTCGTCCATCCTAAAAAACCCGTATAACCTGAATCTGAATCTGAAAAGCCTCATGTTTACACACCCGAAAAACCTCATGTTTACACACCCGAAAAACCTCATGTTCACAAACCTGAGAAACCTCATGTTTACAAACCTGAGAAACCCCACGTTTAAAAACCTCAAAAACCGGAAAAACCCCACGGGTACAAACCTCATGGATACAAACCTCATGAGCCAATCACCAAGCCAGAGAAACCATCCAAACCTGAAAAACCCTATGTTGCAAAGCCAGCTACCCCAGAAAAACCAGAAAAACCTCATCTCATGAAACCCACGAAACCAGAAAGACCTGATATTAAAGTACCCCACGGATAATACGGACATGGTATGGGAAGCTCCAATGGAAATGACAATGGAAACTACAACAGCGGAGATGATAACGGAAACAATAATGGATTTGATAATACCGGAAAGGTCAATGGAAACTACAATGGAAACTTCAATAAGGGAGACAGAAACGGAAATTTCAACGGATTTAAGAATTCAGGTGATTTCAATGGAAACAAAAACGGAAACCACAACAAAGGTGATGACAATGGTAACTTCAATGGACATAGCAACAAAGGAGACTACAATGGTAATGAGAACGGAAACTTCAACAAAGGCAATGCCAACGGAAACCACAATGGCTTCAAAAACAAGGGAGACAACAACGGAAACTACAATGGCAATGCCAACGATGGTGATTTCAATGGAAATGGTAATGGTCATCATAATGACGGAGATGACAACGGAAATTACAACGGAAATGAAAACAAAGGAGATCTCAATGGCAATGAAAATGGTGTCTACAACAAAGGTGACGCTAATGGAAACTTCAACGGAAATGGAAATGGTGGAGACAAAAACGGAAACGGGAATGGATCCTTCAACAAAGGAGATTCCAATGGCAATCACAATGGTAATAAAAACTAGGGTGATAAAAATGGTAACGGAAATGGTATTGATAACGACGGTGATCTTAACGGAAACTTCAACGGAAACTACAACAAAGGAGACGAAAACGGAAGCGGTAACGGTATCGGGAACAGCGGAGACAAAAATGGTAATGAAAACGGAAACCTTAACAAAGGAGATAAAAACGGAAACGGAAACGGTATCGCCAACAAAGGACATCTCAATGGAAATCAAAATGGTAACGCAAATTCCGGAGATCTTAATGGAAACAAAAACGGAATCGATAACTACGGTGATGTCAATGGAAACAAAAACGGAAACGGAAATTCCGGAGATGCTAATGGAAATGGCAATGGTATCTCCAACCGCGGTGATTACAACGGTAACAAGAACGGAAACTTCAATGCCGGTTCAAAGAACGGAAACTTGAACGGAAGTGGAAACTCCGGTAAAAATAATGGCAACTTTAATGGAAACATTAATTACGGTGACAAAAACGGCAATCTCAATGGAAACGAAAACAAAGGTGACAACAATGGAGATCACAACGGAAACCTAAATGGTGGAGACGAAAACGGTAACTCCAATGGAAACAAGAACACCGGAGATTCAAATGGTCTTTACAATGGTAATGCCAACTAAGGTGACAAAAATGGCAACATTAATGGCAACAAAAACTCTGGATCCAAAAACGGAGCCAAAAACGGAAACCTCAACAAAGGACATGGCAACGGAAATATTAACGGAAACGAAAACTCCGGAGATTACAATGGACTCGAAAACGGAAATGCCAATAAAGGAGACTTTAACGGTAATGCCAACGGAAACAAAAACTCTGGCGATTTCAATGGTGCCAAGAACGGTAACTATAATGCAGGATCAGCCAACGGAAACGGAAACGGAAACACTAATGATGGAGATCTCAATGGTGTCAACAACGGAAATTACAATGAAGGTGACGCTAACGGAAATGCCAACGGAAATGCTAACAAAGGCCATGTCAACGGTATTAATAACGGTAATGTTAACTCTGGAAGCGCCAATGGTAACGGAAATGGAAACAAAAACAAAGGTGATTTTAACGGTATTGACAACGGAAACTACAACAAAGGAAATGCTAATGGAAACGGAAATGGAGATGTCAATCACGGAGATCTCAACGGAATTAAAAACGGAAATGTCAATTCCGGTGACGGAAATGGAAATGGCAATGGTAGTGTTAACAAAGGTGATGCTAATGGTATCGAAAATGGAAACTACAACTCCGGTTCAGGAAACGGCAATGGCAATGGCAATGTCAATCTGGGAGATTTGAATGGTGCCAAAAACGGCAATCTCAACGGTGGTCATGCCAACGGAAATGGAAACGGCAATGCTAATAAGGGTGACTTCAACGGTGCCGTGAACGGAAACGGCAATAAAGGAGATGCCAACGGAAACGGTAACGGGAATGCAAATAAAGGAGACATTAACGGTGTTCAAAACGGAAATAAAAACACTGGTGATGCCAATGGAAATGGAAACGGAAATGCCAATGTCGGATCTTACAACGGTGTTCAAAATGGAAATGTGAACTCTGGATCTGCAAATGGAAACGGAAACGGTAGTGGAAACAAGGGTAGCCTTAACGGTGCCAAAAACGGCAACGACAACAAAGGAGACTACAACGGTAATGAAAACGGAAACGCAAACGTTGGATCTGCCAATGGTGTGAAGAACGGAAACAAAAACACCGGATCATTCAATGGAAATGGAAATGGAAACAACAATGGAGCTTCGGGATATGGCAACAAGTACGTTACTGGTGGAGTTGGAAATGGAGCGGTAAATGGTAACAAGAATGATGGAGATTATAATGGAAACAAAAACGGAAACGGCAACATCGGTGCATCATCCGGAAACGGGAATGGAAACGGAAACGGAAATAGCGTCAATAAAGCCGGAAACAAAAACGGAAATGACAACTTGGGATACGGAAACGGAAACGGTAATGGTAATGCTAACAACGTTAT
This sequence comes from Longipedia americana, assembly GCA_028571025.1. NCBI lineage: Eukaryota > Metazoa > Arthropoda > Copepoda > Polyarthra > Longipediidae > Longipedia > Longipedia americana. The sequence goes on from JAOWAT010302174.1 coordinate 28,109, forward strand.
CAATACCAAAGAAACCAAAGGAACCATCTAAAACCCACTTGATGGAGTTGGAAATGGTAACGGAAATGACAACAAATATGCCAGTGGAAAAGGAAACGGAAAAGGCAACGGAAATACCGCTATCATCATTCACTCCCATGAAAACCCCGATGAGGTCATCTACAGCGGAGTTTATGGAGGAAGCAACAGTGCCGGTGGATACGGTGTTGGAAGCGGAAACGGAAACAACAACTACGGGCATGGATCCGGAAACGGAAATGGAAACGGAAATACCGTCCTTAATATTGGCGGTAGAAAAAATGTTGAAGGATTTGACGGAGCAGGCAACAAAAATGGTAATGGCAACAAAGGAAGTGGAAATGGTAATGGAAACGGAAATGGAAACAATGTCTTGAACTTGGGCTATTCCGGATCTGGATACAAAAATGAGTATCAATATAAACCGACCTATGGATAAACCTCTACCTCCGTTTACGAATCAGAAGAAACTGTCTATGAACCAGAGACCGTTTACGAATCAGAAGAAACTGTCTATGAACCAGAGACCGTTTACGAATCAGAAGAAAGTGCCCAGTATCAGGTGGAAGATCCCTACTTCTATGAATCAGAGGAAACTGCCTATGAACCAGAGACCGTTTACGAATCAGAAGAAAGCGTCCAGGTGGAAGATCCCTACTTCTATGAATCAGAGGAAACCACCGTCTATGCACCAGAATCCACAACAGAATAGGATTCCTACTCATACAAACCTCAAAGCTATGGATCTTATGGATCATACACTCCAAGCTACAAACCAGAGGCAAAGTCAGAGACAGAGTATGAGACCGAAACATCCTAATCTGAATAGATCAAGCCAAGCTACGGATCAAAAGGATATGGTCAATTGACCTACGGAAATGACGAACCCAGCTATTTGGACAAATTCAGTGGTCTTTTCGGCTATTGAGCAGCAAGTAAATGATCTCGATCAAAATGTATCTTAGTATTCTTTCACCGGAATTTTATTGAAATAAATATCCCATTTTTCACTTTTTTCTTGCTTTTATCAATATGTTTTCTCCCTCTTATGAAATATTTTCAACTGAAAATCCTGCCGCTTGCACAATTGACTCTATTTATTTCCTCTAAAAGAGATGATAATATCTAGTAAAAATCTCACCTCGACTTTCCTTGAACCCGATTTGCTTTGTTTCCTATCCTTCCTATCTTTTTTCTCTCGTTTTGTGAGCGGGCAAACAGTAATCAAGTAAGATATCCTGGTCGGCATAGATATGTTTCTTTTTTTCGTAGGAAAAGACCGTAAGATACAGTAGCCCTTCTTTCTTTAAGACCCTAAAGCACTCTTCAATGCTACGAACCCGAGATTAATAAGAAGAGAGGTGGTGAAGGACGGCTATCATCAATATTTTATCGAATATAAAATCTCTGAACAGAATTTTTTTACAGTCCATCAATATCCTACTCTAATCTTTGTCTCCTTTCATGACTTTACATTTTTATCTGAGTAATATAGATCCTTACATACCAAAATATTCGCATCCAGGGTCTAATACCGTTCGATATGTCGAGTTCCCACATCCGATGTCCAAAACAAATTATCCTTTGACCGATTATTCCTTCAAAAATTGCCTTATTCCAGGGATAATCTGATTGTCAAAACTGAAACCAAACCCGTTGTACGCCTCTTCGACGTATTTCTTTTCAATTTGTTCTTGGTTGAGACTCTTCAGCCTATCCTTTCTTGTCTCATGCATGTACTTAAGAAGCAGCCAATTGTTCTTTTTCATAGTGCTCTGATCGTAACCTTGGGAGTCACAGTAAAAATAATACTCGCATTCACAGGGTTTCCTCCTTATTTTCCGAAAAGTAAGCGAGATTCTCCTGCTTCGATGAACCAATTGATTATCTATCCTGTCCATTTTTCGGCAAAGAATAGCGTGAGTCCATGCAAACCTTCCTTCCCCGGAAAACATCATCATTGAATTTGGAACCAAGTAAGCAGACTCCTATCTACCATCGTATCTTCTAAAATTCATTACGATTCCTGACAACAAGCTTATTGCGATGAAATGTTACTCAAATGGGGAATGAGTATCGAAATGCGCAGGAATTCCGTCACCAGCAAAATAGTCATTGATTGTTAATTGATCAAAATCTCCATTATTTAATTTACAAATCTCGGGAAACTTTTCCCTGAATTTCTATAAAACCTTATTTGCCCATTCGGGCATCCCATTGGTTTTCCCATTTTCTTTATCAATTCCGTTCTCTCCATATCTGAACTCATATCCAAAATGCTGAACTCTCCTATTGTTTAATTTTGTCCATTGATTACCATCGATATTCTTGACTATATCCTAACTTTCTTTCACAGATAAAAAATCTTTCTCGATAATAAGTCCAGGAACCAGTCCCTCTTCATACTCGAGACTACAATTTTCAATACATTACTCAGATTCAAGTTTTTAACATTATCCTTTCCAATACATAGCGATCAAAACTTTCTCGGTGTTAATGTGCTAGAAGCTCAAAAACCAACATCGATCTTTAACCAATTCTTTAAATTGCTTCATATACTTTTGACTACATTGCCAATCTTAGAATTAAAGAAAACTGTAAGCTTTTCCAGGAATTATGGGGTTCTTGTTTTTGGATTCAAACTCCTCAAAATGTGTCTTTCTGATCAACTGCAAATCTATTTAACTACCAAGCCCAAAATGATATAAGATAATGCTGTGAGTAGGCTATTTTGAGATCTTTTAGATATTCGTTTTCTGAATCAATATTATAGACAAATACCTCAAGAGTGTGTTTCAATTTTTTTAGAGGTTTGAACAAGGGATTGTCTTTCTTTAAAGTTCTAAGGATGTTAACAATGGTCTAGGGAGAAAATTACTAGTCTGGATCTTTCTACATGTCAGTGATCGGGAATTCTTTTATATCGCACAAATTATTATTAAAAAAACCAACATTTTACAAATTAGTTTATCATTTTTTTCAATCTTTTTTAGCTACTTCGTTGAGGTAGAATTCCAGTTTTTAGATACTGAGTTTGGTAAACTTCGGAGAAGTGGCCGAAACAACGCCGATTTCGATGTCATTGCTTTTGAATTATTGTCCAATCACAGTTTGGAGAGTTGTAATTGCCATTCTGATTGCATCCTCTTCGCTCAAATCCCAGCTTCCCTTCTTTTTCATCTCCTTTTCCATGAAATTGATCGAGTCCTGCTATTTGACTCCCGAGGAAACTCCTTTGTAGCCAAAATAGTAGCCTGCAGGGTCTACTTTCAGCATCTGGGGGCCCTTTTCGACGTCGATCCCACCGATTATTGTTTCCACTCCAAACACTCTTTGCATAGCTTTTTGAGTGTTAAGTTGGTTGTAATCTGCTAGTCGAGATGCCAAAAAATCAACGGGAATATCGTGTCCATACTCAGTTTTGTAGCCCGCTGCTTCCAATCTGAGTCTAGTGACAATATTTTTGCTATCGGCTAAATAAGCTTTTGATGTACCTGAGAGTCCTACAGTCATGGCACCAATTTTGGGAGTTATATTGTGAATACTGGTGACTGTCGAGGGGTCAATAAAGCGGTCCTGAGTTATTATTAGGGATTACGGGAACTTTTTTCTCACTGATAAAAACGATGCAGTCCTTTCCTCGAACACCAATGGCAGTGAGACCACAAGTCTTAACAGCTTTGAAGGCATACTCGACCTGAAACAACTTTCCTTATGGGCTGAAAACAGTGATGTAATATTCGTGTCCTTGGCTGGCTTTACTCATTAAGATTTAAAATATTTTTAAACAAAATTATCTGAATTTTAATACGGGATTCTCTAAATTAAATAGATACATAAAAAAGTGTAAATTATCAAAATAATATAAATTTCTTGAATGAACTAAGCCCTCTTGCAAAAACTAGAACTATCCTAGGTCTTAATCTCTGAATAACTGCAAAAAATAAATGGTTTTACAATTGTTAGCTGGAAGGACTGGGACATCCTTCTCTGCTTCAATGAAAAATATTTGTATTTAAGCTCAACTCACATCAAAGGCGGACGGCGCTTCGAATACTTAATGTCAAATCTCAAAAAAATAATTCCAGTACATAGCAACTACATTCTGCTGATCAAAAAAGACAGGCAAGTAGGAGTGTTTGAAGTTCGCATCACCAGCATTGATAAAATGCAGTTAATTCCTATAAAAGACTTCGTGACAGTATAAAGCTACTTTCTCCGAGAAGTCAAATAGCAAATCTACGAACTCCAGGTATTTTTAACCCGTTAAGAGTTCTGTGTTTATCAATTTTCGAGGGAAGGGCAAATCGGATTTTTGTCCTATTTAATCAACGAGAATTTGTAAATCGTCAAAAATAAGGACATGGGACTCTACGGGACCAAATGTTTTTATTCTAGTGCAGAAGGAGCAATTTTCAAAGTTTAGAGTAAGACAAAAGTGTCCAAAATTAGAGTTAACTTCACTCCCGATCGCAAAAGCTATATTATTGGGTGCTCCAAATCGGAAAAGTACCTGAAAATTGAAGTTGACGATCAAGATCGTATTTACATTGGATAGGCATTGTCCTAAAAATATGTCAATCTACCGATCAAAATTGATCAAAAAATAGAGTTCCAAACATACTACCACTTTTTTATGGTTCAGTCGAATGAAAAAACCCTTTTCATCAGAGTGGAAGACGTCAACAGTACCTATCTAGTCGGGATTATTGAGGGGATTTCAGAGTGCAACTCCTGGATTAGTCAGTACAGAATAGCCACTTTTCCGAGGATCAAAGGAGGAAATTCAGTAAATTCAAAGAACAAAATCAAGATTTGGAATTTTTACAACTTTCCTACTGCAGCCTTTAACCAAAGAGTTCAACCTTAACCAATCAGTATAGATTAGTCACAGTCTGAGAAGGTAATGAAAAAATAAAAAACAGCAGAAAAAATTGATCCAGGCATAAACAAGTCGAGGAATACGTTTAAGCCAACAAAAATAATAGGAAGAAACAACAAAGTGCATGTTTCAAAATAATTTCAAAAGGGAGAACTCCAAACTTAGACTTCCAGATAAGAAAAAATCGCCTAAATTGAGGTAAAGCTAGTGAATTACCAGCAAAAAGAGTCTATAAAAATCCAAAAATAAACGTAATCAAATCAGTAAAAAATTGCCCAAATTGAAAAAGAAATCGACATTCTCCTGAGAAGCAAGTCTGACACCATTCTCTAAATGTAAAAAACCTTACAGGAATAAGAATAAATACTATAAAAAATAAAAAACAAAGGTTAGGAAAGCTAAAGTCAAATTATCCAAAATTAAATAGCTTTCAGCTAAGACTGTAAACTACCTCCCCCAGTGTAAGTTGGGGAGAAAGTTCCAGAAAAGAAGTAATAATTGTAGGAATTGATTAAACCAGATCAAAAGTAAAGACAATAGAAAATGAACCACACCCAAACTATCACGGAAGATGAGTTTTTGTTGGAGAAAAGGACGGAAAGTGTTGAACAGAGATGGATTTTCTAAGATCAGTTTTTGACTCTGGAATAAAATATGAAAAATGTAGGAATTTCTGCTAATAATCTAACTAATAAAGCCCCCAATTTGAGAAAACAGTTCAAGTAACTTCAAAAAAATAACCAGCAATTTCTCAACGATCACATCATTTAATACCCAAAGCACTAAGTTACTGAAGTTCTTGTCGGACAGTGTACTGACAAAATCGAAGAGGGTATTAAAAAGGTATTTTAAGCCGAGAAAAGCTTCTACTCTTAGGCGACTAACAGTCTTGAAAACAATACCAAAAAACACTCAGACATGATAAAATTACTATTGGATAAAAAGAAACATTACATCAAAACTTACGACCAGCTCACCAAAGACCTAGTCTAAATCGATAGAAGCAATAGAGAAAAGGATTCAGATTTTAGACAGCAGATTTCCCACCAAACATAAAAATAATTGTCCATCACTAAACTAAGTTTGGAAAACGTGGGCAGGTATCAAGATGACGAAAGCAATGTGCAAGAAACCAGAAAAAATAATCTGGCAAAACTTCAATAAAAACTAAATTCTATAAAAGATAAGTCTGCAGCATTAGTTGCCAGTCGAAGTAAGAATCAATGTCCAGAAACTAAAAATCAACAGTTTGTTGATGTCAAACATTGAAAACTTTTTGCTGATTTTTAGGAATTGTTATTAAAGAGACACATAATCATTTTTTATAATGAAGCAACTGTTCCATTTACTTCTAGCTATTCTCTTCGCAAGTAACGTCTATGGGCTAAATGCCACGCTCTATATGCTATAGCACCATCCAGCAACTTTCAATTTAACATTCAGCTAACAAATAACTCTTCCAAAATTCCAGATCCACCTAAACAACCAAAACCTCTCATATACAGTACTAACAGCCAACTCCCCATCGAGCTACTTTGTGATAGAAATAACATCCGACACCGAATCGCTGATAAAAGATCTTTAAATTTATACTTTAAGGTTCAAAGAACCTCTTGATATGGGATCCACCCAACTCCAACTCGACCAGTTTGTCTTACGTCCGATAAAACCCTAACAATAAACTTTCGACTACCAGTGGTTAGCCATAATCCTTGTGACTGTAGTATATGCCGCCAGCTTACTTGATATTGTTGGGCTATGGCTAGTCGACTTTGTACAGGTCTTCATCCTACTCCAGGTAAACTCCGCATATTCAACCGTTCTAGACAGATACGTCGCTGGGTATTTTCTACTATAATTTTCGTACGTGGATTCATCAGGAAATTTGCCTTTAAATCAGCAGTCTATTGTCATTAATATGTCCATTCCGATTATCATAATTTCTTTGGCTTCGACACTCGGAGTTTTCTTCAGGTATTTTCCGAAAAAAACCGACTCTTATGCCATTAAATGTATTAAATAGTTCTTCGCCTATAGATTCCTAGTTACGGTCGGATGCATTTTCAGTTTCAGTCTAGTAGTCAATGCAGTAGGATTCATACGAAATTCCTCATATTTTACGGGAAGCAATTATACAATCAGCATTTTCCTAACCTACTTTGGAACTTATCTGCTATTATTCTTTATCGGCTTAGGAATCGTTGTCATAAATCCCCTGCTAAAATAGGACAGATAATCTTTTGCTAAATACCAGGAGTCAGAGCATTACTCAATGTTCAGCAAGTTTTTTAATGGACTGAAAATAGAAAGTTGGCATAGTAGAAACTTCCATATATTCATTCTGGTCAAAAAGACTATGATTGCTATAGTTTCTGCTATGGTCTATAATTTCTACTACGTCGGTCTGACTTTACAAATCGCACACTTGTTCTATATTTTCGCCTTAAAACCCTACAGATCTAATTTCTATAACTATCTTGGCATTGCAATTCAAGGCATGGTAGTGATATTCTATTTCTACATTTTCTAAACAGATTTGTACTTCTCGATGAGTTCCGAAATTCTCACCCATGACAATATTTTAATCTATATGTTTGCTAAATCGATGATTTTCTTCCTAATATGCCTGATTCTCCTTTTTGGGAATGTTTATGAGTCCTATCAAAGAGTCATTATCCTTCGCAACTAGTTTAGAAGCTATGCAGATGGTGACAACTAACTCAAGGAAGTCAAATTGAGTAGAAAATGGTCTGAACTAAACGATATGTCCTCTAGAGCCAAAGCCGATAGTACTCAAACCGAAAGGATGCTCAAACCAAAAACTAGTTCGAAGTGGAATAATAAAAGCCTTCTAAAGAGTCTAGAATAAAAAACAGAATGATTCAAATCAATGATTTTTTTGATAGTTTTTTGTTCTAAAAATGTTACGATGCATTAAATTGTATAACGATTAATTTTTTTCGATTGCACAATCTCCCCCTAATG
>JAOWAT010302175.1:0-15660 GCA_028571025.1 Longipedia americana
TCTGAAAATGCCAAAACCACAATTTACGAAATTTGTAGGTGTTTAAAGGGTCTACAACATGTCAAGAAAAAAGCCTGCATTCATTGACGGTCGAATCCCACATGGAAATTTAAAAATCAGGAGCATTTCAAAATATATTTTGACCTTCCCTGAATTTGATTATAAGCTTGGAAAACAATTTTTGTGTCAAAACAGTTTTTCCTTCTCTGAGCCTGGTCCAAGACTTCATCCGTCCTTACTTGGCAAGGCAGGGTTTTTTCGCAAGTTTACGGTGGTGTAAAAAACGTAAGATTTCGTATTTTTGAGTTTTTACAATTTTTGAGCTGAGTTTTTGGAAAATTTTGCTGAGCTTTTCAATAATTTGCCCTGAGTTTTTGAAATTTTACGAGTTTTCAAAAAATTTCAAAAAAGAGCCAATTTCTGGACAGAATAGTCAAAATCTTGCAAATAGTGCATAAAACCATTAGCAAATCTCTCATATAACTTTAAAATACCCCTTTTTAAACAAAATACGCAGCGGTGGGCAGTTTTATGAAAATATGATTTTTGTAAAATTTCGTATTTTCGAGTTTTTCAATTTTCGGCTTTGAGTTTCTAGAAAATTTGACGCTGAGTTTTTGGAAAATTTTGCGAAAAAAAGCCTGTAAGGGAACTCCTTTGATATTTGAGGGGTGGATGATTTAGAAAATGGAATGACTCTTAATTGATATGTACTGTTATCAATTTTAATTGTTCATGGCTGGTTAAACTGTATGGACAATTTTGTGCAACTCATTCTGAAGAAAATGATGGTGTGCACAACAAATGAGTAAAAATGGAGAGATATTTTGTGTTTTTGGGAGAGGGGTGAGCAGTTTCATAAGTGTTAGAAGCAAAGTACAGTATCTATAAAATTGTAGTACAGTGGTTTCACCTTCTAACGAAACCCTTTCTAACGACATTTCACCTTTTCTGACTCCCAACTCATGCATCGCCATTGAAAATTTTCACTTTCTAACGACATTTCACCTTCTAACGACATTTTTGAGGACTCTCAAATTTGTCGTTAGAAGGTGAAACCACTGTATAATTTATTCCAAGATTCTTTCATTGAGATTGAAAATAAAAATGATGCATTATTTTTATCTTGTGAGAGTAAATCCTTAAAATCATAAAACAAATCCGAAAACTATTTTCTTCAAAAATTTATTAATGTTGTAGTAAAATGGAGCCAGAAAAACGAAGGAAAAATTTTATTCTCCCTTTTCTGATCCTGTGGTGTTGCTAATCACCACGTTTTCATGTATCATTCATTCTTAATGGACATTTGAAATTTAGATCAAGACGTAGAAATCATGATCCGTTAGACAATTATAAAACTGCTGTGATTGAATCTTATCACAGGAGAAGTCATCAAAGTCATAGACAGAGCGATAATGTGAGGCGCTCCAACGGATTTCCGTGATGAAAATTTTTCCTTTGATTATTTAAGCACTTGATCATTCAATTTTTAAACATATAAAACCTCATGCAAAATTTCAGGTCACAGAAGCATCTCAAATTTGCGCTATGAAGCAGGCTTATTTTTTCACGAAAAGATCGAAAACTCAATTTAAATTTTCCCAAAAACTCAATTTGAAAACCTGAAAACTCAAAAATACGAGATTTTTAGAAACACACGGTTTCTAAAATTCTAAAAATCTGTAGTAAAAACCATAATAAAGCGTTATTTGGATAAATTTTTTGTCTATTTTAACCTATATTTAGCAAAATTTTGATCCTTTTGAATAAAATTTACAAAGAAAACGCCATTTTTCGCAAGAGCTTTTGAAAATGTTAATCAAAAGTTGGCTATAAACTCAATTTTATTCCAAAACTCAATCTTAATTTTTCAAAACTCAATTAGAAAAATGGAAAAACTCAAAAATACGAGATTTTTAGATCATGGGATGGTCTAAAAATGGTGAAAAAATAAGCCTGTGAAGGTAACAAAATGGGAAAATTCGAGTCTTATAAAGTGAGATAAAAACTTTAAATGCGAATTTATCATTTTCACAATTTTTTCTTCATCACGGAAATCCAATTTGGATTTGTTGGTTCCAGATGGATTTTGAGAGGCATTTCTGATTTAAACCAACTATTCCAAATTAGACCAACTATTCCAAATTATTCTTTCTATCAAAAGATTTTCCTTATTACCACAATATGAGCCAATTTTTTGGTTAATTTTCAAAACTTTGATTATTCCACATCATGCATAATTTGGAGGATTTCGAAGATACGTATTTTTAAACTCCTACTACTCCGTCCACTTGAAATTGGCTCAATGCAAATTTAGTCTTCTAGTGTCCACTATGAAAATGGCTCAAGGCAAATTTAGTAATAAAGTGTCCACTATAAAATTGGCTCAACGCAAATTTAGTAATAAAGTATCCACTAAATTTGCGTTGAGCCAATTTCATAGTGGACATTTGAAAACTAAATTTGCGTTGAGCCAATTTCAAGTGGACGGAGTAGTATAGCTATGTGAATTGTCCATATAATATCTCACCAGGGTTATAATTAGTGGAACTTTTTTAGACAAGGATGAAAATGATCGGTAAATCTGTAATGCTTTACGAACAGGCTTATTTGGGGCTAATTATTATAATAACTGTTACTCAGAAAGGTAATTCATTTTCTAAAGTAAAAATTTCCGACAAAAGTTTTTTATTTTATGAAACTTTTTTGTTATGAAGTGAAAAAATCAAGTTTTTGCATCATTTTACCAAGAACTCCCAATTTTGCACGTTTTTTGGTGATTGGTAAATCTGTAATGCTTTGGAAAACTCAAAATATACGAAAATTTTTACTCCATAACGAAATTTTTTACATTAAATAACTTTTCTTTGAAAAGATTCAGGCAAAAAATGTTATTTTATAAAAAAAAATTAAGTTATGTTGTAAAAAGTTTGAGTTTTTTCAGGGTTTTTCAAAGGCATTTTAGTAATAAATGTCATCATGGTCCACTTTATTTAGTGACTTAATTTTAACCCCGTTGAGTAATAGGTATTTAATGGGTCTTCAGAGCTTACACATTTTAGTCCCCTAGCCATTATCAAGAATGTAGAGAAAAACCCAAAAAGTATGTCTACACTTTTTGTCACGAATTGGGTTCATTCTCAATTATAAAATTAGTATCAAATGGATGCCTATATATTTAAAAAGCAATCATAATGCCTATTAAAAGCAAAGAGATTTTTGCCTGACGTTCAAAGAAATTAATACATGCATTTTTATATACAAAAAGTCTAATTAAAACCCTATTTACATGTCAAACCGTGCAATTTTCTCTTTCATTTATGATTCATAACAATAACTTGTTTTTAATGTGTTGTGCCTCTTGGCTTCATTCCTTTTTAATGCTGTGAACTGTCTTGACAGAAAAGTAATTAGCAATGATTAGTGACTTCTTCTTCTTTGCAATTGTAGTGGTGGTGATATTTTTTTGGGTGAATAAATGAAAGGAGAAACAAAACCGACTGGTAGTTTTTGTGTGATCTCTAAAGACTTTCAGGAGTATAATCAATGGAAAATCCCATGATTATACTCCTGAATGTCTTTGGAGAGTATACATTTTCTGCATCCTTGAGGCTAGAGTAATGTGTGATACTAAGTTGACATAATAGAAGAAAGATTCCAAAATGGTAGTCTACCATACGTTCCTCTAACTTTAAGGATGTGAAACATTTTTGTGGCTTATTTTTCTTTCTTCCCATATTTTCCCATACTAATATCAACACCACAATTGTCACAAAAGTGGACAAAGTATGGTTGCACTTTTATTGCAGAGAAACATGTGCTTTCTTTTCAATAGTCACAAATGGTATGCAAATGGTGATTTAGTAGATCTATAATAGAACATTCATACATGATTGATTTCAACACGAGATAGCATGATTCATTTCAATGCTTTCTCTGTCCCAAGAAACATTTTTCATTTGGAATTTATTTCCGGTTTATCTATTTATTCAATTGCTACCATTTTTGGAAATGGAAATCAATTGAATTGAATTTGAGATATTGGTAGCATCTTTTTTAATGATAAAATTAGGTTTATTTAGGGTGCATTTTATTCAATCAAAACTGGTTTATCAAAATCCAAAACCCAAAACCCAGCTTTTCAAAAAACTCATATTTATAAGAAAGCCCATACCAGTTGAATGTAACGAATACAATATAGAATAGGTTAAGGATTACCAGAAGGTCCCTCTTTGCAAATTCACTGATGTAATGTGTAAGGTTTAACGAATTTCTGTAGTTCGGGAAATAGAGACATATCGATTAAACTCTTGAAAATATTTGGACCATGTACAATATGTAAAATGGTATATTGCCGAGCCTTAACCCTTTTACGTCGGCAGCCGTTGATAAAAGTTGACTTTTCAGCCCTGAAGTATCTATCTAGATACGAAAATTAGAAGTTGTGTGGTATTTTTGATCCATTGTCACCTACAAAGGATAATCAATAGAAATGTTATTTTTTGTCACATGATAGAAGAAAAATTAAAATTTTCAAAAACAGAATCAAACACTTTCATAAATGTTACACAATTATGCTTTACAAGTTTAAAGTCAAAAATTCACTTTTTCTCAGAAAAACCTTCAGGATTTTTGGTGCAGTATCTAAATAGATACTTCCAACGTAAAAGGGTTAACATAAGAAGAAGAGCATTAATAGTAGGGTGTTTCAGGGGATCGTAAAATTAAGTTTGGACAAGTTTTTCTAATAGATTTTGAGCTGTAGAATTCAAATCTGATCTCAGATTTTCTAAAAAATGTCATTTTCATGTCCCTACCTCCCTTTTAAGTTCATGGCTTTTCACACCATTTCCCGTATTTTTCCCTTATTTTTTCTGTTTGTATGTTATGCACTTCCTCTAATGCATATTTGAAATTTTAAAATGTCTTGAATTTCCTAATCTAATTTTCTAATTTTATAATGGAGGTAGGGACATGTAAAATGAATTTTTTCTAAGAACTAAAGGTGGCATTGAGTTCAGGACATTAAAATCTATTGGGAAAATTTGTCTGAACATAAAAATCATGCAATTTAATTTTGGATGAAACACCCTATTAATAGTGATTGACAGAATGAAAGTTTGCCTTCAGCAATTCCATTCAATTGCAGACAACAACAAAAGCAGCAAAACGTTCGCTCTCAGCTTCTATTCCATCCTTTTTCCTTGAAATCTGTTGCCCAAAATGAATGCTCGTATTGAATTAAATTATGAGAAGTCATGATTGTAAATTGAGGTGAAACAACTGATTTTTAGAATTATCTAGTGAAATTTTATTTTGAAAGCCTAATTCCAAAACATTATGAAATAAATTAGGTAGATTTTCAAAAAGAAAGAGAAGTTTCAACAAACAGGTGTCTGCTAGTTTTTTCCACTATCACTAAATGACTGTTTTCCAATACAAGCCATTGAAAAATCCCAAGATTTTTTTTCGAGAGAATACTCTTATGCAATAATGTATTTTAAAGAAATTTTCCTAAATGCAATATTACTCAATTTCTGAAATTTTTATATTCAAACGTCCACTAGGACACCTCAATTTGGAACAAAATTGGACAAGTTTGAGTCAGCAACTCATATTGTGAAAACACTGGCAAAATACCCTCTTAACTTTTAAGGGAAAAAATTTTCAAAGCTTCTTTGTAAGAAAAGGAATATCATATGATTTGACCTTTTGGTATTACTGGAAAGAAAGTTTTATTCAAATTCTCTTTTGTTCTTTTGAATGGAATTTGGAAACGAAGTTAAAAGATTCTTCCGATAATCACGTCCTCTCAGAACAATACTTGCTAAGTCTTACATTTGAATAGAATTGGAAGTTTTTCTTGCATAAGAAATTTCAATGAGAGCCTACATTTCGAGTATTATTTTTGCAGTAGAAAAGAAGTAAAAGTAAGATTTAGGCCAATAGATAAAGAAAAGAATATTGGATACTTATTCTTAATACTTATTGCAGATGCATAATATTGACAGATTCTGTATGCTCTCTGTAAAAAAATTAATACAGTACTGTTAGTGTTACTAGCTTTTCTTATTATAATAATTTGACTAGACAGGAAACATTTGTATCTTGAATCAAAAATTGGGTTTGATTTTACTGTAGAAACATTAAAGTTACCGTATTGTATTCTAAATCGGACCTACCCATGGTAAATCGGATCTAACCTAAAATGAAACTAGCGTGAAATTTAAGCATTTTGAGCGTAGGTCCGATTTACCATGGGTATGTCCTATTTAGCATAAAATACGGTAATTGACCTTTAAGAATAAAAAGCATTGAAATATAAGGATATTTGTAATCTCTAAAGACTTTGAGGAGGGTAAACTATGGAAATGCATATATTATTCTCTTGAAAGTCTTTGAAGATTAAAAATATCTTTGTTTATAATGAAGCAGTTTCCATCCCTACAATGTTTTTTTTACAAATTTTGTTTTTTCAATGGAAATGTTTTAAAAACTGTTTGACAGGCATTTACCAGCCTGTAAGAACTATATCCTGTTTTTCTCTATTTTTCTTCTTCCAAAAATTGGTTTAATTCCTCTTTATTTTGCCAAAAGAACATTTTCTGGTCTTTTTACTTCTCTGTTTAACCAAGAATTAATGAGGAAGAAAAGAAGCAGGCTTTTTTCGACACCGTCTTGATGCTTAAAATATCTACAAATTTCGTATTTCTCAGTTTTGACGGTTTTTTTTCGGCCCAGTTTTGGAAAAATTTGCTGAGTTTTGAAAAAAAAATTGGCCTGAGTTTTTCAAAAAATTGAATTTTTATACCATTTTTTCCAAAATTTTACTACATAAGGGTAAAAATTTTGAAATTTCCCAAATCTAGAAATTTCGTATGTCTGTTTTACAAAAATTCTCAGTTTTGCGCAAAATCGGCGCTCAGTTTTGGCAAAATTTTTGTCCAAAAAAAGCCTGAAAAGGAAGCAAGAAGACGAAAGACGGAAGTGAAAGTGTCTTTCTCATCGGTGTGTGTGGTTGCGTTAGTCCACTTTATCTGAATGACCCTGCTCTATTAGGGGCATTCAGATAAAGACGAATCTCGCAACCTCTGCAACGATGAATCTTTCTTAAAACCGAAATTGAAGATGACATTTTGTTTTGGAAGAAAAGGAGAAGCAGAAAGACGGATTTTACACTTTCAAAGCTTCCAGTAATAAGTTTGTTAAAGAAGCCTTTGGCAGTAAATTGAGTAGGATGGAAAATTAGATTCATCACCTTTTTGCGAGGCAATTAAATTGACATTTTGGGGGTTTCGTATTTACTCCAATAATATTGGACCTAATTTACCCACCGGACCTTTGGGGAAAATTGAAATTGTACAGTTTTCCATTGAATGAACTTCTCACGAGACGAGTTAACACAACTGTGATGAATGGCAAATCTGTCGTAATGCAATTTTTAAAAAATTTCCCAAGAAAAATGGCTCTCACTCTCAAATTATGCATTATAACATATAACAAAAAATAAATACCGTATTCCATTCTAAATCGGTCCTAACCATGCTAAATTGGGACTAAAGTCAATCCTTCTTCAAAATTAATTCGTTGGTGGATTTGAGCTTCATTAATGGTATAAAATCATTGAAAACCCAAATTCTAATTATTTTATACAATAATTGAAGCTCGAATGCATAAATGAATGAATTTCATATAAGCATTGACCCTAGTCCCGATTTAGCATGGTTAGGACCGATTTAGAATGAAATACGGTATCTGTACATTGGAGAGGTAAGCTCTCCATCATACAAATTGAAATATTTAATTTTTTGCTGTGATGCATAATTTCAGAGTTAGAGCCATTTTTCTCGGGAAAAATTTTGATAATTTCATTACGACAGATTTGCCATTCATCACAGTTGTGTAAGTGATATTGATTGTCACTTGAAAGTTTCAGTTCCAGTTTCAAATCTTTAAACTCTAAACTTGAAAGGTCAAAGAAAGTTTTATTTGCTTTGAAACAATTGGATTTTCAGAAAAGGAAAGAATTGAAAATTGTGTATTGGTATTCTCATTGTCATTTTTTGTCCCTGCTGAATGTAATTTCTTTTAATCAAATGCTTACACGTACTATGCAATAGTTATGAATTACATTAACTTCTAGTATGTAGTAATTTGAATAAATTCTCATTGCAGAATACAGTCTCACATTTTCTATGACCAGATATAGTTACTAGTCCGTCCCGTTGAAATTGGCCAAACACGGAAACTAAAAAAATCACTTACTTTCATCCCAAGTTTTTTCCAAGTTCTAGAAAGATTTTGTAGAGAAGAAGGGCATTTTCAACAACTTTAGATTTTCTAGTCTTTGAATCTTTCTTCAGTTTTTTCCTTACTTGTCTAGAAGTTGGAGAAAATTTGGTGTGAAAGAAGGTGTTTTTCATAGTTTCCGGGTTTGGCCAATTTCAACGGGACAGAGTAATATACGTTCTATTCCTATTTTTATTCCTGCTGCTATTTTATCTTCGAAAGCTAAAGAAATTATTTCCATTTACAATTTTTTTCGGGACGGACGTTACGTGAATTAAAGATTTGACCCCATTTCATGATTCAACCATTTTCGTGGCCTATTTTAGTCGCCTCTAATTTTCT
This sequence comes from Longipedia americana, assembly GCA_028571025.1. Taxonomy (NCBI): domain Eukaryota; kingdom Metazoa; phylum Arthropoda; class Copepoda; order Polyarthra; family Longipediidae; genus Longipedia; species Longipedia americana. The sequence continues at coordinate 8,632 of JAOWAT010302175.1, forward strand.
TACATTTGTTTTCCTTCCAGGAACCTGTGCGACATGAAACAAGAAGGCAAACTGAACCCCGAACAGTTTGCCTTGGCGATGTGGCTGATTCAGAGAAAGCAAGCCGGAAAAGATCCTCCTGCCGCCTTGACGCCCGATATGGTGCCGCCATCTATGAGACCAAAAATGGATACGGTAAGAGACGGAACTTATACAAGATTAATACTCCGTTCACTTGACATTGGATAAGTTGATCTTATCTTTTTTATACGTCCAACTTAAGTGTTATTATCTGTATGGATGTATCATTTTGAGTAATTGAAAAAGTTTTAATATACGAATTTCTCAAAAATAATTTATTTATCTATTTGAAAAACCCTCTCGAACCCTACCTAGAACTTTTTATTTTCTAGGTAGGGTCCGAGAGGGATTTTCATGTAACATTGTAAGTCAATAATTTTTGAGAAATTCGTGTTTTAAAACTTTTTAAATTACTCAAAATGGTACAACCATACAGATAATAACAGTTAAATAAGCAACGATCAAGATTCACTGGCCTATTGAAGTTTATCCAGGAATTCTTTTTCAAACCTTATATTCTTCCTTGCTCTTAAAACTAGGGAAAGTTAAACCTCATTGGAAATAAAAAAAGATTTTCTTACAGAAATGAAAATCTTTGAAATTTCCAGAAATTTTCGTGGTTTTTCTTTCAAGCCATTGAGATCACAACTGATGTAATCTAAGCTAATTTTTTATCCTCAGCTGGAAGACCAACTTTTATATTTCCTCACTTTTATTTTTGATTTTAATTTTCTTTCATATTTTGGCTGACAATTATTACCCCCATTTTAAGTTTGCCCTTTTCTATTCAAGGGTATTAATTCAAATCTGATGAATACGAGAACAGCAACAAGTAGAACAAATACACCAACAGTTAGTAGTCAAAGTGTCAGATCGGTAAGTTTTTTTTAAAATTGTACCAACTGTGTGTGTTTGCCTCCGTGTTTGAAAAGGATGTAAAGTTAATACAGTATCCATAAAACAGCTCTATCTTACCAAAATTTGGAGAATAGTTTCAAGTTATGTAAATGTCTTTATTAAATTTGAGACTTTTAATTGTCTTGTAAACATGCTGATTCAAATTTTGAAAAATGTTTGGGTGTTTCTAACAATAGATTTAGTTTTTGTTTTGGGTGACATAATCCTATTGTATAATTTGTGAATTTTCCATATATTCTGGCCTCTCAATAACCCAACAATAAGTGCGTATCATGATCAGCTCTAGTTTCTAAATCATCCGATGTTCAATTAACCCTAACGATGTAGACAGCAATTTAGAGTGTTGTTGCCAATTTTACCCATAGAAAGTAGGCAACTCAAATTGTTTGCGGGAAATGTGTGTGCGATATCTGTGTTCGTTTATTTTTGGTTTAGCCTGAAATTGAAAACCTATTTTCCCGTAAAAATGAGTTGCGTACTTTCTCCGGATAAAATTGGCAGCGATACTAAATTGTTGTCGGTGTCCTATGGGTTAAGATCAGTTTTATATTTTTCAATTGATTCATAGTTTCATCAATACTGTTCATTGTTACATCACCTTAGCATTGTGAAGCCTGTAAGAGAGATGAACTGAGAGATATAGAGTTGGGTAAAAATAATGGATGTTCTCATTCAACTTTAGAATGGTTAAGTTGCTACTAATTAGCCAGAAGGACTTAAAAGTATTTTGGGTACATATTGATGTAGTACTAGTAGTAGTAACTTTACGTAAATTTATATCTTTTTTAGAATGGAAACAGTTTTTCAGTTTTGTTTAAAAAAATAAATTTGAATTTTATTCCAATGGTCATTTGCATTCTTCTGTAAAATGACTTGTCTATTGAAGTGAATAAACTGCAGGTTCCAATTCAATAGAGCAGCATTCCAAATAAAAACAACAACAACGAAGTAATAAAAATTGTGACCATTGTTGCAATTCATTCCCATTCATTTTACTCATGTCGCTCATCCCAATGCAAGTTCTAGTTGTAGTAATTGAAATTAAGTCATAAAATTTTTCATTTAAACTTTACAAGTCATAATGCATTACATCCATTATTCTATAGTAGTGTGAGCGTTATTTGTATTTGAACATTGTGTCTTATTGTTAACCTGGTTTCATTTTGTTAACAAGAATCTCTGGGGAAACCTTTGTCTAAGAATTTAAATCTTAATTAAGTCATGAAAGGTTTGATCTTTGTGAAAAATCAACAGAGCATCATGTATGGAGAAGATGGCTAATCTTAATACTAAATACTGAATGAATTTTAAAATTATAAGGTCATAAAGTGCCTTCGTAAATGAGAAATATTTTATCTTTAGAATTTAATTGTTATTATAGTTTTGCATTACTTTTAAGAATTTTAAATTTACAAAAGTCCATCTAAATTATTACATCAAATGTGCATAATTTCATGTTTTATAGGGTCTGAGAAAAAAATTTTCATTTATGAATGATTGATCCATTTTTGGAACCTTTCCTTGAAAACGGTTTCTGCCATTTATTGCAATTTTGGTGAGTTTAGGTTGAAGTAATTTTATTGGAATCTCAATTTTGATTGCCCTATCAAAGTTTTTCAATAAGTTTTCTTCTTCCTGTCAAAATTACAAAACTTTTAAAATGCTTTGACAAGTTTTCACTGATTCTCGCTACTTTGTGAAAAAAAAAATATTCAAACGAGTAAAATAGGAGCCATAAAGATATATTTTAAGGAATATGGTAGCAACAGTGATAAAACTGAATTATCATTAACTAGATTACCAATTATGAAACAGAGAGACAGGAAATACTAGAAACAAAAATGTGATTTATTGGTCATCAATTGCTACACTACTAAGGCCATGATGTTGATTTGAAATGCAACTAGTTGCATGACTGTGCAACTAGTTGCGTCAACTTTTTTATAAATAAAAAGTTGCTCTGTGCATGCTGTGTTTTGCGGATTTTGAAAGAGTTGTGCTGTAGAGCAACTTTTTACTAATAAAAAAGTTGACGCAACTAGTTGCATTTCAAATCAACATCATGGCCTTAAAATCCGGGAAAATGCAACGTGCTTCAGAGAGCATTCTCAGTACATAAGTGCACATTTTCCCGAATTTTATTTTGAATTATATTCAAAAGCTGCATCTGCATCGGATGCAGATTCAAACTAATTTTTCAATCCTGAATCAGATTAAAAACTGCATCTGCATCGGATTCAGATTTAAACTAACTTTTCAACCCTCAAAAATAATATTTTAGGCTGTCGGACCTTTCAGGAGGAAATCGGACCTCAATAAAAAAGAAACTAGAGTAAAATTTGTGCATATTTTGCTTAGCTCTGATTTACCCTTGTCAGGTATGGTTTAACATAACACAGTAAGAAAATGTTAGCTTGAGAGAACTGTTGTTTTTTTTAAAGATAAAAAGTACCGTATAACTCCATGTATTGCCCCATGGGGTTATAGCATTTCAGGGTTCCTTGAGGGTGGGGTAATACAACAGGTGGAGCAATACAAGTAGATGGGGCAATAGAAAAATATCGCCTCATACCCACAAAATTTTGCCATTATTCTGCACAGTTCCCATACAAAGTTACAACGTTTTCTGCTTTGCATAACGTATTTCAGAGAATTGAATGCAAATTTTGTGGTAGTAGCCAACATTTCTTCCTTTGAATTATTTCAGCTGAATCTAAGGAAAATATAATAGCTATGCAACTAAAAGGAGTAGTAAAATTTTATACTATAACTTAACCGGCTACACGCCGACGACCAATTTTGGTCGCTATTGGAATTACGGGAAAGTCATAATAGAAAAGGAATATCTCAAAAACTTTCGGCGTTCAATGGGTTAAGCGTACACTCTAAGCCAACAAGCTCTGGTATTGTTTTTAGGACTTCAGAGTAAAAATGTTCCATGTCTTTTTGGAATTAAGATTATACAAAATTATGTTACCTCAGGTTTTGAAACATAACTAGAAGCATATAAACTATTATCCCTGAGAACAATGACAAGAAAGAGAACAATAATTTATGTGAACTTGAGACTTGAGCGCTTCCAACAACATTCATTGTTCTTAATATTTCGTTGCTAAACATTATATTTTAGTCAGTCTACCAACCTGTAAACTGTATTTCTTGAGAACAATGACAATAAGGAGAACAACAATTTATGCGAACCTGAGACCTGGACACTTCTGAAAACTTTCATCGGTATTAATATTCCCTTGGAACCCATGAAATAAATCATCTCAAATCCATAGATTGAACCTCCAATTTCTGCTGCTCCCAAATTGGATTAGGCTAAATTGTCTAAAAATGTTCCTAAAAGTTTTTATTTTTCAAAAAATTAAAAACTCAGGCTGTACTGAGCAAAAACTTTTTACTTAAAAGCTATTTAGTGAGATTGGGGAGCACTGCACTAATTCTTGTACTTTCATGATGTGATACTAAAACGTCTAGTACAGGCCAGTAACAAAACTTTTTGAAATTTTTTCTTCGAAATATGAATTCCTATGTTAAAAGGTACATTCTAAACATGGAGCGGTATGGGACTATCTCGATTTGGAATGATTTACATGAAACCTGTTGCAAGAGCCGATTTCTGAAGGATTTTTAACATTTGACACCCACCCCCACCACCACCACCACCACCCCGCCAGTGGTTCTGATACCTTGCTGCGCAAGGTAAAAAAATCAAAACTTGTAAAATTTTTAACAGACATTTGAAATTGTTAACCCTCTCTTCTTTCAACTAAATGCTAGCATTTTAAAGAGCATATCTCTTCAACATGCATTCGTACCAAGCAACACTTTCATTCATGAAATTTACATCATTAGTTCCCAAACTCTAAATTCATTGCGTCCCAACGAACTTGACTCAACAGGAAACGCTCCATTTTCTTCTTAAGTTTCTACCAATTTCATGTTGGTTTTATAAAATGCTGTCATGAAATTGGTGAAACTCAAGAAGAAAATAGGTTATTTTGGAAAATAGAGATTCTGCAGTTTTTAGAACTACCCCTACTCTTATAACAAGATAGTTTTTAAAACTACCCCTTCTCTTATAACAAGCTTTCAGGAAGTTGGTGAAATCTCAAGATAAAATGGGTTACTTTCTTTAACTTCCTGTTGAGCCAAGTTCGTTGGGACGGAGTGGTAGAAACTTGTATTTTCCAAATGGATCATGCACAGGATATTAAATATTAAGTGGAACTGAGTTTGTGTGTCTGAATCTGTCCACCTCACTACATACTCACCGGGGTTACAATCAGTGAAACTTTTTTGGACAAGGATGAAAATGATTGGTAAATCTGTAATGCTTTACTAACAGGCTTATTTGGGGCTAATTATTAAAATATCTGTTATTCTGAAAGTTCATTTTCTAAAGTAAAAATTTCCGATAAAACTTTTTTATTTTATGAAACTTTTTTCATTATGAAGTGAAAAAATCAAGTTTTTGCATCATTTTACCAAGAACTCCAAATTTTGCACATTTTTTGGTGATTGGTAAATCTGTAATGCTTTGGAAAACTCAAAATATACAAAAATCTTTGCTCCATAACAAATTTTTTTACATGAAATAACTTTTCTTTGAAAAGATTCGGGCAAAAAATGTTATTTAATGAATAAATTTAAGTTATGTAGTGAAAAGTTTGAGTTTTTTCATGGTTTTTCAAGGGCATTACAGTAATAAATGTCATCAGGGTCCCTTTATTTAGTGACTTAATCTTAACCCCGTTGAGATACCATTTTGGAATCACAAAGAATAAAGGATTCTAAAATGGTATCGTACATGTCTCCATCTTCAAGGATGCTGGAGATATTTGCGGATTCTGTTCCTCTCTTCTCTTCTAGCTTTTACGGAATTCTGTTCCTCTCTTCTCTTCGAGCTTTTACGGAATTCTTGAAAATGTTGGCAAAAACTCCTGCAAAGTTATTAAGTTAAGATCAAAGTCCACACTAGTACTTTTTCTTTTTAGCATAACATGTGAAGAATGTAAAGAAAAACTAGATGAATATGCAGAAGCCCTTTCCAATAAAGATAACCTGAAAGGGTTGATGGATGCTTTTAATGTAAGTTCTAAAGTTTACAGAAGTCAGTACTCAGAAAATTTTTATATAGAAACCTCAAGTGAAAGCAATCAATAAACTTAATCTAAAATTGCGTTTCTAAAGTTACTCTCAATGTTAATGTAGTGTGACTGCGTTTTATACTCAAAAATACTACAATTACGTAAAAAACTGCTCAAAATCTTAGAACAGAGGAATTTTTTAAAGATATTCTATCCATGAAAATTACCAAAAGCATCATCTTGCTGAAGTTGTCAATATTTCATTTCTGTGAGTTTGCTTATTTCGTTTCTCTGCCCTTCATTCTATTTATTCCTCAGGTCTGGAGTGTTCCAAAAGGTGAACTTTTCTAGAGCCTTTGAAATGATATCAAAATAAAGTTTTTATAAGTTTTCTTAATTTCAATTTCATGATTCTCATATTTGAATTTTAAATTTTGATATTCATTAAAAATATTCTTCATTAATTACCCCTAATTACTATAAAATGTTCATTTTGAGGAACTTGCTTCATTGCATATGAAGGTGAAAAAGGGAGAGAAGTAAGATGGTGATCAGAACTGCTTTTGAATCTGCATTTAATCATTGATATAAAGCTTACACATAGATATGAACGAACTGAACTGAAGATCACATTGTTTTGGTACAGCAGGGACATACAAAAATCTTTGGCCGGCTGAGGCTGTACTGCTGAATTGGCTGGAAGCAGACGATAAACCAGTCAGATAAGTGCAATCAATGGTGGAAAAAAATGTGAGAGACATGAAAAATTCTGGAAAAAAGATCCATAAAGTTTCACAAAATGAAACATGGTGGAAAATTACTTTCATTATCTAAGTATTCTTCCATATGAGTTTGATCACTTGACACTTTATGGATCATTTTTTAGAATTGTTCATGTCCTTTTTCTCAATGTGAGACAACTTCTGCCTCTGATTGTTTACTTTCGGCCTCACCC
>JAOWAT010302286.1:0-15648 GCA_028571025.1 Longipedia americana
TACTTTTGATTTTTGAAGCAATTTTGTACGAGATATTTACAATTTAGCCAGTCCATAATTCATCCGATCAGTCTCTACATAACGACGGATATAGCGACATCGCTCCGTCGTGACATCAAGCGCTATATCCGTACTGGCGCTGTATCCGTCTTTGACTGTACTTGCAGCATATAGTGAATTAGTCTAAAATGTACATTTCATTTCTGATTATTTGTCTAAAAAAATCTAAAAGTCAATAATATCCAGGTCATATGTAATAATAACAAATATTTTCACCCCCCCCCTGCATTATAATTTTCAAAATTTTTCTTGATATTTATAACCGTAAAATTTATTTCAAATAATACTCGATAGTTTCCTTCAAATATTCTTACTTGAGTCATTTTACTTCGTCCACTAAGAAGATTAAATTTTTGAACAATCCCCATATCATTCCAACCAAATTCCACTGTTTTCTCTCTCTCAGAGAAATAGATTTTTTTTTCAATTTCAAAGTTTTATTCGAAAACATTCACAACAGCATTCTAAAGAATAATCTAAATAAGCTCCACTCAACAGCTGACAAAGACACTTTCATTTAATTAAGAGAAAAAATTGTTACACTTCAGATCAGCCCAGTTAGCTTGACATGGAATAGTAAGGGTATAAAAGAAGTTGAAGGTTCTCCGATTTTCAAATCAATCTCAAATTATCTTGCATATATCAAAAGATCATTCCGTAGTCAAACACTTTTTAATTTTTTGCAAGTTTGAAATGAAGCACTTCATTTTAATTTATGAAGTAAAAGTGCCCAAAAAGTACATTTTACTTCTATAGAAGAATTGAAGTGCTTCATTTCAATTTTGCAAAAAATGGAAAAATATTTGACTACAGGTTGATCTTTTGGTATATGTAAGAGGATCTGAGATTGATTTGAAAATCGGAGATGGTCGAATTTTCATTGTAGTGCTTTTTTATCTCCTTATTAGTAAGAAATATTAAGAGGATTTGAATGTACCATGATCTTTGATAGAGTGCAGAAATTCCAATTTTTTCAATATGTTTTTAACTGTTTTAGTTCCCTCAATAAGTATACGTACAGTTTGGGTATTTTCACCATGGTTACAAAATTAATCTTCTGGACTAAATTTTTGGAGTTAAAACATGTTATGCATATCACAGAAAACTAGAAAATATCAGCTTTCCATTGATATTGATAATATTCCAGTAGCCTGCCGGCAACCTATTGAAAATTCCCATATTAGAAAAAAATGCATGTGGGTAAAAATTTCTCTTTTAGTTTTGATGCTGCACAGATGGAAGTTTTGAAGATTTATCAATTTTTCAAGACATATTTTGAAAACTTAGAGTTATCCTTTTCTACAAATATGCACATCAGTTCTCAACTGTAATTGACGAGGGAGTAATGATTTTTTGTTATACTTTTGCATTAAAAACCTGAGATATACACCTCCAATGGATTTCATTTTTAAATTGAGCAACCCAAATAATTGAAAATGTCTTATTTGTTCACTTTATTGTTCATTTATGCATCAAATTGAATTATTGGTGACACATTTTCTGTTTCCTGTTTCCAGAACCATTTTTATATTCTGTCAACCAATTTGGGTTAAAGCATGTTGTTGCAGAAGCAATTTGGGTTAAATCTTGTTGTTGCAAAGTCTCTTTTGCATCAATGTAGTTCAAAGCATTTTTTCAGACACATTGGTAATTGTAATTTCTTCTTATGTATTAATAAAAGACAAACCAAAAAAACCCTTCATTTCATTTTACATATTTCAAAAAGAAATTCAGAGAAGCAAAATACAGAATCTTTAATGGAGAATGTGAAAAGGATAAACTCTGTTGGTGCAAAGTATTAAAAGTTCTGCCAACATATTTTTATTAATACAACAAATAACCCATAATTTGGCGTGCTACATGCTCACCCAAAAATTTGGGTGAGCAATGTCGTATATTAACAACAATGCAGTGCCCTCCATTATCAATTTTTTCCTCTGTGCGGATGTTAAACATGTTGCTGGCAGGCTACCGAAAAAGTATGGGTATCATTGGAAAGCTGAGAACCTCTAGATTTCTATGATATTCGTAACATTTTTCAACTCCAAAAATTGCTTCAGGAGAGTTAACTTACTACACAAGGTGAACATGCAAAAATGAGACTGCACGAATACTAATTGAGAGAACACCCTAGCAAAAAATTTCTTGCAAATTTCAGAGAGTCTCCTTTAGTACTTTAAAACAAGTAGGGTGCCTCTTGTATCATATCAAATTTTGCAATCCTTTGATCACCCTTTAGCCGAGTTCATCAACTAGATAAAACTAGATGAAACGAATTTTTCGGTTAATCTAGTTTAATGTTAATCTCGTTTAATGTAGTTTATTTTGGGATCAAGATTAACCATGACTAAACGACTTAATAATGTCGTTTTATCTCATTTAATTTTGATCCAAAAATAAACTACATTGAACAAGATTAATATCAAACTAGATAAAACGAAAAATTCGTTTCATCTAGTTTTATCTCGTCGTGAACTGAGCTAATATCAGCAGATGTCCTGAAGATAAACAAAGGGTCAAGTGATCTTACTTGCGCAGGGTATTAGGGTTCCAGGCTTTGTTTATTTTATAAGTAATAGGCACAATGCACTGCAAAAAGAAATTAGCCTTTCATTCTTTTTTGGTTCGTAGTCTAATTTTCAATGTGTACTTAATACTAAGCTGCTTGAAGTTGAATTTATTTAAAATGCAAAAGCAAACTTTTAATGGGGACATACATGATATTGCCTTTCGCTTAGGCTTTTAAATGAGAATGAAAATCTAAAATTGCAGCACTTTTGAGCAATTTTATTGATGGAGTCTTTTCTTTCTTGTCACAAATTGAGATTAAATTGGATTGAATTGGAGAGCAATTTTAAAATGGAAGCTATATCTTTTAAAGATTGTTTCGATTATCAGGAATTTTGCAAAGATCCACAATTGTGTTAAGCAAAATTGAGGGGGGTTGTTGGTCCCAAGATGTGCTTCACAGGTACTGAGGACATGACAATTGAAAGGCAATTGCATTTCTTAAACACTTTATATCACTACTCTCCAAATATTAGCTCATCCTTTGGCCAAAGTTCATGAAAATGCACATTTTAATTTTTCTCTTGATAAATTTTTCTGAATTATCAAAAAATAATGTTTATTAAGTAAATTCACCATTTTCAAAAATTCAATATAGGCAATTCAATATAGGCAATTTTGGAATAATATGCCATAATATTGAAAAATTTAACAGTAGAATCATTAGACATTTCAGTATAGAAGTTAACTTTCCTTTGTCACATCCATAGCAGATGTGATTAAAGCATTTGGACCAGCACCCCTTTCAAATATCAAATAAGATGTATTGTGATCAGTTTATATCATTAATAAGAATATTGAACTGAAGTAGTAGGACATATTTATCCACTCTGTCCAGGCTTTTTTATTCTTTTAGGCTGGTAAAATCCTTAAAAGTGTTATAGGTTTTGCGTCTTTTGAGCTAAGCAGCTGTACAGTTCTACTGGTTTTCTTTTTAGAAATTTAGTCAATTTCTTTCAAAATTGACGGAGTTTTCAAAAAAATCCTCCTTCAAATCTTCTATACAATTGTAGATGACCACACACACTTTTATCATACTTTTCACATCTCCCATACAATTGTGCATGGCCTTATTTCCTTTCTGTGATCTTCCATACAATCTTGCCTGGCAGCACATCCTTTTTGAGATTTTCCATACAACAATGTATGGTAGTGTGTCCTTTTAGTGATCTTCCATACAACAATGCATTGCAGCATATCCTTCTATAGATCTTCCATACAACCATGCATAGTAGCATTTCTTTTTTTGAGATCTTCATTACAACCACGAATGGCAGTACATCCTTTTTGAGGTCTTCCATACAACCATGCATGGCAGCCCACCTTTTTTGATATCTTCCATACAACCAAGCATTGCATCAAAATCTTTTAGAGATCATCCATACAACCATGCTTTGCAGCACATCATTTTTGAGGAGTTCCATAGAATCATGTATGTCAGCACTTTCTTTTTGAAATCTTCCATACAACCATGTGTGGCAGCAAATCCTTTTAAAGATCTTCCATACAACCATGCATAGAAGCATATCCCTTTTATCAGTGTTTGTTTTCATAGAAAAGGGAGAGAAAATGAGGAGGACATAACTCTTTGGCAATCTGCCATCATTTGCAATCATCAACAATATTAGTAGGGCTGTGAAAATTTATGATCAACTTACAGCTCGTTCTTTCCCAGATGTTTGATGCATTATTATTCCAATTCACAGGATGATCATACAAATTGCATTATATTCTTTAATTGTTTTAAATGGCCACTTAAGTCAAAAATGATGTCTAGCTAGAATAAAAGAGGAACTTCTAAAAGTAAGTAAAACACTTTTAAAAAAATCTTCACTAAAAAGTTCAAATTTTAGCATTTTCGGTTTCCACAATTTGGTTGGAGTTTTTCACTTTGAGCAAACACCCTAATTTGAAGCAACTCAAAAATGATTATTTTCTTATTCTATAAAAATATATCAAAACAAAGTAGCTCATTTTGTTTTCATGTAAGTTTGTACTGCACTGATTTTCCCAGAAAATAACAATAATAATAATAATGATTAGGATGTGTGCTCAAAATTAAGAGCTCTAACCAAATTGTGAAAACCAAATATGCCAAAAAAGCTGAACATTTTTGGAAAGAGGTTGCTTTTGAATATGAATTGGGCTTCAATTTTTGGACTTAAGTAGCCCTTTAACTTTAAAGCAGGTAAGGATTTCCTCTTGGCTAATTTGTCATTACCTCAATTATTCTGAAAAATATTTAATTTTACAGTCATCAGAATTCGATACGAACCTATGTATTTCGATGGATATTTTATAGGCCTAATTTTAATAATGCTGTAAGCAAACCCCATTCAAAAAAGTGATGGTACCGAATCTAAAAAGTATCCTCATATTCTTATGAGTCAAACCCTCACCAGGATAACCTTTTCCTCCTCCTTATTCATCTTCTCCTTCATTCTCAAGAATGTTAAACTTACGAAATTATGTATTACCCTTTGAATTCTTATTCAATGAAATTCATCTTAATTCTTCTAAAGTAAGAAAATCACAAATATCTACCGAAATAGCAATGTACTTGTTTGAAAATACAAATTTGCAGATTTTCAAAAGAAAAAAATCACATCCTCTGCACACTCGCAAAATAAATGTCTGTAAGCGATCAATGTAAACATTTTGCGATTTCTACACTTTAGCATAGATGAGAATATAAGAAAAAGTTGTAAAAACTTGTCAACCTTAACCCTTATCGTCATGCGATGGTTTATCTAACCCTATTAGCGCATGATGATCAGGGTTAATTTATGTACATAGTAGTGAGAGATCACTCGGCTATTAAGTAAACGGAAGTGAGATTTAGGTATAACATACGACTTATGTGATCTTTTGGAGCTAATTCTAGGTTCTTTTGCTTTGTAAATGTATTCGTATTTAACCCTTATCAAACTGCGTTGCACTGTTGTAAAAATTTTACCCAACGCAGTTTTATTTTCCATAAATGACTCTGATCGAAATTCAAAATGCGTCTGCAGACGCATTCATTAAATAGAAAACCAAAATGAAATTTGCGTTGAGTGTTTTCAACGCAAAATGATAATGGGTGTCTAATGCTCACCCAAAAATTTGGGTGAGCAAGGTCATATTTTTCCAACAGTGTAGTTTAATTTTAGCTTAGGTCCAAATTACCCTTGGTAGGTCCGATATAGCATAGAATATGGTAAGCTATCCTGATGATCCATTTTATTGTAGAATTTTGATATCTGTAAGATGAAATCATTTTCAAGAATGTTTGATGAAGGATTGTAAGGATGCTTAAGGAATTCCTGCCTCTCTCTTTTTCTGGTTTCTTTTCCCCTTTTTTACCCTGCGCAGCAAGGGTTAAAGAGGCACTGGCTTTGGGGGTTCTTCTTCTTCTTGTTCTTGTTGTTGTTTGCAATGAAAGTTAAAAATCATCTGGTTATGGGCTCTTTGAACCCTTCATCCATTTTCCAACTGGTTGGTATGAACAAAAAGGGTTGTCAAAGGAACTTGGGTCCAAATTCACGCAGATTGTTGTTCTCCTTCTTGTCCTTGTTCTCAAGAATCACTGTTTATAAGCTTCTAGACTTACTGGAACACTGATATTCTTGGATTTAACTGTTGTAAAAAGTTCATAAGGATTTAGATCTCAGGTTCACATTGACAGTTCTTCTTCATATTAACAGAGGTTCCTGGAACTAATTCCTGCGCAGGGTACTGGGGTTCCAGGCCTTGTTTACTTAAGAATTTATGAAAGTGGCGATGGATTTAGCAGTGAGATGTTAATTTTTTAAATTTCCTACGCTCTAATGTACTTGAGTATATACAAGGGACATTTATGAAGCAAAGATTACTTCATTAATGGCGCTTGTCTTTAATTCAACCTTTACAAATATTTTGGATTTTGTCCAAGTTAAAAATGCGCAGGATAGAAATTTCGCAGCAATACTTTGAGATAATTTGTCAATTGCTGGGCTCACATTTGATAACTCCAAAAAAGCCTATATATTAGATTAAATTTGAGGTGGCCCAACGGACTTTGGAAATTATCGGAAATTTTGTGATTTTTGAAGCCCCTAAAATTTAAATGTATCTAACTTAATCTTTCATGAGCAAAAAGAATTGTTCAATTATCTCTTTTCCCTTCAAGATGCGGAAATTGAGAGTAAAGATAGCATTTTCATTGAATTTACTACATAACTGAAAATATAAAATGCTGTTTTCGCAAAATTACGCAAAAACACCTCATTTTGCATTTTCATTTACGCAAGGTTCTAGAAATTTTAGTTCCTGTTTTTCGAGAGAAATTGAGAATTCTAAATCGATGATGATTGTATTTTACTGGGAAATAGTGATTGACAGACAGATCCTCTGGTGTTGAGTGACAGATTGGGAAGGAGATGTGTATTATTGAATTGGAGTGGTGACATTCGGATTTATTGGATCAATCTCACTCACTAGGGTGTATCAGAAAATTTCAGATTGAAATTAACTATTTTTAATTAAAATGTAAAAATGTTGGGCAAAAAATTTAGTTTTGAGCTTCCTTCCTCGATTTAGTCATTTTTAAATTATGCATTTCATAAGTGATTAGCCCAAAAATTGATATTTGGCTCTAGTTTTTGTAATTTTAAGTTCAAAATAGTTGAATTTTGAAGAAAAGTTGAGACCCAAATCAATCCGAAATTTTGTGATGCACCCTAATCTTACACTCGAGAGAGATCCGTACATTATGTAATGTCAGGCAGATAAAAATGATACAACTCTGTCCCCGCGAAATTTGCAGTTATGGAGTACAAGATAAAATGAGGTGTCCCAACGGATTTTTGATATTAATTAAAATTTTAGATTTTTTAAGCTTACAATTTTTAGCAAGATCTAAATCAAATCTTTCGCTTGAAAAATAATTATTCAGTTATCTGTTTTCCCCTATCCAGAAATTGAAGTTAAAGATAGTTTTCAGTGAAATTACTACATAACCAAACATTAATTGACATTTTCTCAAAATTGCGAAAAAAATTATTTTCAAAAGTCCGTTGGGCACCTCAAATTGTCTATTTTCATATTCACTTTTTCCAAGTTCAAAGATAACAAAAACAAATTCGGAGAGACCAAATTAACGATATTTATGGTCTTCTTATACGTGATTTTAAAAACGCGCAATATTGCATATTGCATACAATATGAAATATTGCAATTCAAATGAAATTTTGCATTTTGAATGCAATATTGCATCGCAATATTTATTTGAAGTATTTCGCATCTGAAAATTCCGTAGAAATGAAACATGTACTTAAAAAAATATTGCATTGCAATATTGCAATCATAATGCAATATTGCAAATTGCACGCAATAAGCAATATTGCAAATTTAAAAATCACTTCTAAGAGGGGCATTATGTTATTCCAAATTTGCTACCTTTGCAATACAATGGATGAAAATCTCTCTACAAAAATTTTTGCGATAACATATTCGTGAAAAGGAATTTTGATTATTCTTTCAATTTCCTGTAACTTGCTAGGTGAATATGTTCAATTGATTTTCATGACCTGTACATTTGTAGACAATCTGGCATCATTTTTTCGAATCTTTCACAATCTTATTGACCAAAAGTCAACTCTCTGCCAATAAGTTACATTTCAAGGAAATATTTTATTGAATATAAATATGGCTTCAAATTGAATTTGTTATTGTAATTAAGCAAATGAAATTAGGAAGCTGAGCCAAAAAATCCAAGTTTGGAAAAATCATTGTATTTCAACTGAATTTCATTTGTCATCACAAACGCTGGTTTTGTTTGGATAAAATAATTTATACTAAAATTTGAATAGTTGGCAATAAGCCTGTTTTAAAAAATTGTATGCGTTGAAAAATGGGTTTCATGCAGCAACTGATATGATCAAATTAGCAAATTTTGAAAATTTGCAGCACTGCATCAATATGCAGGAAGCACCCATGTCAGTTGGATTTTCTCTTAAGAAGGGAGGGGGGGGGCAATATAGTTACGTACCCGATAAAACCACATAACTACAGTGTATGTGTGATTGTAAGCATTGCATTACATTGATTGCAATAATTAAAACAAAAAGTATATTACAAGGTCTCACTTTTGTTTAATCAATTAATTGATAAGAAAGAACAAATGTTATTGTCAATATTGGAACAAGTTTTCTGACATTTTACAACTTATTCATGTCATATTAGATTAGAACAATGTTTACTGATTATCGCAATAACCATGATACATATTATTTTGGACATATGGACTGATATCCAGTGCTATTGGTTCTAAAAGATTCATGTTATGATTCTATTAATGTTTGATTACTTCATTGTGATTTAAGATATGGTAAAATTGCTGAGTGCGGAAACAATTCAGACTAAGAAAAAATCGTCGATTCATCATTTTCAATGATTTCAAGTCCCCACCCATGTGGCTTGTATTTTTTATGGTGGGGGTAGTGGTCAACTGTAGATATTGTTGTCCGGGGGGGGGAGCAATATACTGTTTTTTCCAAATGATTTTAATTTTAAGAAAAAATGATTAGGCAGATAGAATTACTTAGGTTACAACAGCCTTAGAAATGATTTTGGAGATAGAAGTGGACCCATCCATTCATCCACCAGGAGAAACTAATCGATGATAAATTTCATCTTTCACTTAATAATATGAATGGTATATCATCGATTACTTTCTCCTGGCGGCCCTACTCCAAGGTCCATACTCTACATTAGAGGGAACTTTTAATTATTTTGACTCAGTTTTTTCGAAAAATTCTTCTTTTAACCACAATTTATTTTCGTAAACAGTCCTAATTTTCCCCTTTTCTTTGCTCTTCTTCAGAATGTTCGACGTAGGTGGACAGCGTTCGGAGCGGAAGAAGTGGATCCACTGTTTCGAGGGTGTGACCTCGATCATCTTTTGCGTGGCCCTCAGCGGCTATGATCTCGTTCTGGCAGAGGATGAAGAAATGAATCGGATGATGGAGTCCATGAAGCTATTCGATTCCATTTGCAACAACAAGTGGTTCGTAGACACTTCCATTATTCTGTTCCTCAACAAAAAAGATCTCTTCGAAGAGAAAATTAAACACAGTCCACTCTCCGTATGCTTCCCGGAATATAGAGGTAAGTAACAGTCTTCAGATTAAACTGGAGTATTTTGCCGGGTCCTAAAATTTCAATAGGACCAACTTTTCTTACAGAATTTCATCTGTAAAATCCAAATCTGGCCTTAAATTTTCAACACTATTACAAGAAGCTTGGCCCTACCTTGCTTTAAAGATCAAAGGGTTTTGCACAGTTTCCCGTAATTTACCTGCAATGTTTTTGTTCTTATGCAATAAAATTTTAGGAAGTCATGAAATCCCTAATCTTATTTTGAGATTTTAGAAAGGAAGGTAGGATTATCTTAAAAAGGATTTTTGGCCAAAATATTGATATTTTTGGATTCAGTGGAACAAAATCTGTCAGGAAAGTCGGTCCTCGGGTAAAAATCAAACAATTTCATTTTGGCTGAAACGCCCTAATTAAACTTAATGTTCCGTCCCATTGGACTTGTCCAAACCACTAATAATTCAATTTCCTTATTTTCATCCCATTTTCTCCATCATCCAATATCTGTATTTTAAAATGTAAGGATAGTTTTAGTAACTTGAAGCTCAATCAACTTTTGAACCTATTTTTAAATACCATGATTTACTAGAACAGAAAAATAATTAGTTTTTAACCCCAGACAGCGAAGTTGTCAAATGAACCATTTTATTTATTCAAGACAAACTTGAAGCGATCTTGCTTGTTTAAGATTTGCACCCCAATCTTTTGAAGCTCATTTCTCAAATAAATCACCATACCTCCTTTAATGATGATGATAAACCTAACTTAGGCTTATTTACGATGAAAATTTCATATTAACAATGATTTATGATTTTTCAATTTTTACTTCCTTTCATTTTTCAAACGGCATGAACTTGTTCATTCCTATTTTTGATTCAAAAGAAGAGCTACCTACATGACCCCTGAACACACCCTATCAGTCAAACACTTCTTATGATTTTGTTCAGTAAATATTTCTCAGATAAGTTGAGCATCATTTGCAGTTCAGAGTCCAGTTCATATTGCAAGATTATAATCTTTGAATTTTGTTAATGTCGGAATTTATAACTTTCAAATATTCTTTTTTAACCGCGAGCCTCATTTTTGTGACTTTTCAGCACATCACAGACCTTTATCAACTCAAAACAATGCTCAGTTTTGTTCTCAAGTGTCATTTTTATGATTGGTATTAGAGCCTTTTAAAAATGAAAGGAAAAAATTGAGAGAAATATTCATTTTGAGCCGAGGAAGGAATAATGAACCTGGGAATGGGATGGGCTGGGCTGGTTTTTAAATGGTAGATTAAGTCCGATGGTTTTGATAAGAAAAGCAGAAATAAACTTTCGCTCTTTGATGTTTGATTTTTGTGAGAGACAAAAAGATTTTCATTAAGAAAGTTAATCATTATATTTTGCACAAATTTATGTTGCTCACCATTATCATTATCCTCAATGGGACACTAAAGTCAACAGTTTATATTTTTGTAATTTTTATTAGTTATTGATGAATATGATATCCATCCAATAAAAGATTGAACAAATAAAATTTAGTGATATTTGTTGTAAAGTTTCTTTCTTCGAGGAAGATTTAATTATTTATAATGAATGCATCATTTTTGTTCAAAGTTCATTATGACCAATTTCCCCCAAAATATCAATTACATTTTTAAAAGTCCATGTTCTTCGCACTTTTCCAAAACCTGAGAAAAAGTGTTCTCACTCATTTAAATCTGTTTCTGTTTCAACCATTTTAGAGAATTCTTTTATCCTTTGCCTCCTTATGTTCTTTATACTCAAGGAGGAAAAAGAATTTGAAATTGATGCTTCGACGAACATTGCATTGGAAAAGAAAATATTTATAAGATTAGTAATTTTTATTCAGGCTCAAATTATTTTACCTCCTCTTGCGGAAGTGAGACCGGTTAATTCCTATGTTCAATAATTGTCAGTTTTCGCAAGAAGTGGTATTGTACATTTTATGGAACAAAATAGTATTGGTCAGTCTGCATTGTGCACACCTTTAAATTCAAGGTGATAACAGTTTTAAAATTTTATCTAAATTGTTCCCAAATTCAACTTAACACTGTTGATCCAAGATTTATACAGCACTGTTGTTTACAAATTCAAAATTTCATGTAAATATCATTCATTCCATTTTGAATCGTGCTCTTTATATTATCAGCATACACAAACAAACAAACCTAAAACCAAATGGAATTCAAATCATTCTCGAAATAATCCGCAGAGAAGAAGATTTAACTGTTATGAATATAATGTATTGTATATTTTTACAATTGATCAAAAAGGATGGGTCTGCCGGACACAGCCTATCCTTACGCTGGACTTCTCCTTGGTACTTTTGAATTGATTATCGGATAGAAAGTGACCGCAAATAGTTTCCTCCCTTTTCATCAAATGGCAAGGTTAACATTCAGTTAACATTGTTTCTTTTGATATGAAATTCCTTGTTTTGATACTTCATGCCTAGGTTCAATCTGAATAGGATAAATGAGCCATTTTTGTGAGAAAACAGCAGATTATTTGTTTTATACAGCTTAATAGAAATTTTTGATGAAGTCTTTTTCTCAGAGTTTGCACTTTTATCATTTATAATAAAAAAGGCCGAATTCCGTATTTGTGAGTTCTGATGCCAAGCTTCTGAAAACATCAATCACTTTTATGAAAATTTCTTAAAAAATTGACTTTGACCAAATGATTTCCAAATTTTAACTGATTTTTTTAATGTGATATCTGTATTGTCTCATTTAGAAATAATTTCTAAATCTTTACAATAATTCATGTTTTAGCTAATGCCAATTCACTTTGCTTTTCTTTCTTTACCATACAACGCCTGGGGCAACAATTTTAGGCAATGATGTATCAAAAGATCTCTCCACCCCATAATTTCTAAGCCAAGCAAGAATGAGTGTTCATTTTGCTTTGCTCTTCTTTTCATGAGTGAAGAAATTTCTCAGATTAATTTTTCCCACCAAAATCAATAACCAGTTTGCCCTAAAACAGACTTTTTTCTTGAGTTTATTTGCAAAATTCTTTAATCTGATGTATAATCATGCATGTTTAAGTAAACTGTTAAGTAACATAGAATCAAGCTTTTAGTGCTTGATTATGCAAAATGGCAATAAAGAAAGTAACTATGAATGTATCTTCTTGTGCACTTCTAAGTTCTAAGTTGTCAGTAGACTTTTATTTATGGAAAAATTAGTCTTTTTATGACAAATTTTTAATTTTACCAAAATTGACAAGTTTTCCAAATGTACATGGTATCAGATAATTGTTGAAAAAGTGACAAATCTGAAAACTGGCATTCATGATTAAAATTACAAAATTTTAGGAGTCGACAAATCAAGAATTTCAAAAGAAGCGTTATTTTGTTGCAATATCTGTTATGTCAAATGTGTTTCCAAAAACTTAAATCAGTATGTATAAAGCTTTGGTCTGATGAAGATCTCATTTATGAAAGATCGAAATATATCACCATATGAATAAACTGTGGATATTATTTAACATCTAATCTTGTCACAAATTAAAGTTGGAGTGTTTCCCACGTTCTATACAGTTTTTGTAAAAGTTTAAAATCCCCATAAAAAAGTCTGACATACAATTATGGGGTGAGAGAAACTTTCAAGAAGAAATCTTAATTCTCCTTATTCTTTTTTAAAATCTGTTTCACAATAACCAATTTTTCACACTCCTACTTTTTAAAATTGATACATTTTAGAATTCTCATGAATTTTTAGACTGACAGCAAAAGATCTACAAAAAGTGAAAGAATTTTACTTTTTCGTGTTTCAAATGGTCTTCTTCTTGAGGTACATAACTGAAAATTGCATTAAAATTTTACTCAGATATACATTAATTTTGTTTTAAATATCAAGCTAAGAAAGATAAAGTTGAGAATTAAGAAAAGTTATAATTTTTGGCCTGTATTGCAAAAGTCTCCATATCCTATTATTTCAACATTGAAAACTATGTTGAGGGTGTTAAGATATTGAAGTGAAACCATACCACAAACCCCCAGGCTTTTTTTGACACAGTATACCGTTAATAGGGTGTATCACAAAATTCCCAATGTATGCTGTGTGGGGTTAATCTGCTAGATTTTGACCTGCTGATTCCAAAAATACCCTTGCTTTGAACTCACTGCACAGAGGAAGTATCCTAGTATTTGACATTGAAAATAGTAGATGCTTTTTGATAAATACGCCACATGAATATGATTTCTCATCCTAATCATAACAAATTTCCAGAATTAAACCAGGGTTTTTCAAAACTTCCTCTGTTCAAATGCCAAAAGCCTTTAAAAACAGAGCAAACATCCTCAACTTTCAAGTGCTGGTATCCTTGTCAAAAATTCAAAATTTGTTCAAAACAAGGGTATTTTTGGAATCAGCAGGTAAAAATCTAGTAAATCAATTCCACACAGCATGAATTGGGGGTTTTGGGTTGCACCCTAACCGTATAGACTAATCAAATACCTACAAATTTCGTAAATCTCAGTTTTCACGTTTTTGAAGCTGAGTTTTTGGAAACTTTTGCTCAGTTTTTGGAATATTTGGCCTGGGTTTTCCGAGAATTTGAGTTTTTTTAGTAAGTTTTTTGGGAATTTTACTACATAAGATTCAAAATTAGGAAAGTTCACAAATCTATAAATTTTGTATTTCTCAGTTTTGCGAAAACTTGACGCTCAGTTTTTGAAAAAATTTTGTCCCAAAAAAGCCTGATCCCATTCTGCATACCTTGAAAACTGCCACAATGATTGTTTTCAGGCTTTTTTTCACGGAATTTTCCGAAACCTCAGCGCAAAATTTTCGAGAAAATCACTCGAAAAATTGGAAAACTCAGACATACGAAATTTGACCAAAATCTAACTTCGTCAAATTACAGTTTTTGCTTAAAATTTGGGTGTTTTTTAGTGCAATTTGCAGAAAAATGCGTGAAAATTTTCTAAAAACTCCATTTTTTCAAAAACTCAGGCCAAATTTTAGGAAAACTCAGGAAAATTTTTCAAAAACTAAGCTCCTAAAACGCGAAAACTCCAAAATACGAAATTTGACCCTTTTTTAATAATGGTCAAATTGCGAAAAAAGCCTGGTGTTAACGGCAAAATATTTTCATCTCACAAAAAACCCTGGAATTATTTCATCTACATGATTTCTGCGCATGCCTGCCAAAAAGTGTGTACTCCACCCACTCATGGAAAACAATTTGGAATTACCCGCGTAATTTCAGTCGAGGGAAAATGTGCTCTTGACATTGATTTGGGAAAATAAACAAAAGAAAAAGAGATAAAAAGAATTCGCAAATAGCTTGTACATCCTTGAAGCTTAAAGTGTAAATGATACAGTTTTGGATTTTTTTCTATTGCGATTAAAACTGCTATTATACATTCCCTTAGCATCAATGGTGATGAAGATATTTTCAGATTCAGTTTTTTCTCCTGAACTTTATTTTCCCATATCAATATCATTTCCACAAATATCGTTTCAATAACATTTGCCCTTGTTTTTTCAAGGTTTTGTGTCAAATAAAAATGAGGAACAAAAAAAAAGAATGAGAGTAAATTTTGTTTACAATCCTCTTTCCTGATTATTGTGCTATTTCGTTTCAACCCAAAATGTGTTCTGCATATTCAATTTCAAGAGTCAAATCGTTCAAAAGAAACCATATTTTGAAAGCTTTTAAATAAATCTAAAAAATGTCTATGAAATTATTTGCATGCAACTTATTCGCATTATCCAACTATTTCTTATGAATCATCACAATACTCACTAATAGTTTTTTGAATCTGATATGCATCTTAAAGTTGTATTTCTACTTTTTGGCTCTTGAAACGTTTTTAAACTGTGAAAATAGTTGTAACAAAATTCAAAATCCTAATCAAGAAGAGTTCCAAATCTAGAGAAAA
>JAOWAT010302397.1:0-15644 GCA_028571025.1 Longipedia americana
AGGCCTATTTTGTTACCATTTTTTGTAATTTTGATTTTTAAGTGTCCTCACGTTTGTTGTAATATCTCAGAAAGTACCCAACCAATTGGAAAGCTACGCATATCATTTGAACCGTGAAATTCTAGGCTTTATTTAGATATCTTTAAATTTTCTGTACGGTGTCTGAGTGCTGAGATATGACTTAAAAAGTAATTCCCATTTTTTCGGGGCAGTCTTTATATACTATATAATATAGTATATAAAAAAATTGATTTTATTATAGAATTAGAAGTAACGACATCTCATGCAAAAAGTTGACTTGATCGTGGAAATCCACATTTGTAAAAAGCTGCCATTGATTTGTATGATTCAATGTCATCAGTTGGGCCTAAATTTCTCAGCACTACTTGATCAATTTTAAAAATTTAAAGTTAATGGACTCAGTGGACTGTATTGCAGGAATGAATTCACTTGGAGATTATAACTGATTTTCTATATTATTGAGTTATCAAAATCCCTTTTCTCTTCTCCCTTTCAGCGCAACAGTCACTGGCAGTCACACAACGGTGGCGCATCAGCCACATACAACGGCGTGAGTGAAGGTCAGCTGTTGACCAATGGCAGTCAGAGAGGATCACAGTCAGCATTATTATCAGTCAAAAACGAAAGGCATAAATGGCCCAAAGGAAAAGACTTTCTATTTTCAACATGGGCTTTTGTTATATGTAAGTACAAAATAGAATTTCATTGGATTCTTTACATGATACAGCATGTCCAGAAAATATATACAGTCAAAGACGGATATAGCATCACGATGGATATAGCGCCAGTACGGATATAGCAATGTCATGACGGATATACCAATGTTGCTATCTCCGTTATTATGTGATAAATTTGAAAATGTCGCTATATCCGTCATCAAATTTAGCGCTATATCCGTCTTGGCCCCAAAAATGGCATGACGCTATATCCGTGTCCTACTGTATTCATATCAATGCGAAGTGTGCTGCTGCTTAGCAATCATTGAAATTAGCATTTTTGGCTTGACTTGCTTTTACTTTGTCACAAACAGAATGCAGGCTTTTTTTGACAAAAATTTTCCAAAAACTGAGAAAATTTTTTGTAAAACTGAGAAAAAATCGCAAAACTAAAATATACGAAATTTTAGGCGCTTAAAACTTGACTTTTTGACTCAAAATTGAAGAAAAACGGACGTTTTTTTTGCAAAATTTTCCTAAAATGAGGCGTCACAGCGGATTTTAAGTCTGAGAGAAAATTCGCAATATTGAGAAAATTGCATCTTAGATTTTCATTTTACTTCATAAAACAAGGAAATTCGGACTTTGTTTTTTATGTGGCGCATTTTAGAGACACTTTCTGAACCAGAAATTTTGCAGAGGGTTAGAGAGTATACCTTAGATTTGAATGAACAACCGCTTGATTTTCTCAAAAATTTTGTCTCAGACTTAAAATCCGATGGGACGCCTCAATTAAGGCTTGATAATTGCCCTAACACCCTTGTACTAGTAAAAGCCTGTAATATTGTTCCTTAAAGAGATATTTCAGATGTTTTCCTTCTCTTTGGAGCAATAGTCTAGCAAGATATCCCATTATAATTTGCTCACCAGGTGGCTCTTTTGTCATATTTCAATTTTTTGGTTCTTCCCTTTAGGATGAAAAACAGTGAGTTGTAAAAAAATTGTTTTGAATTTTCAGTTTTTCAATTTTTCAATAGCTATATTGAAACTACGTATAAAGGGCATCTTGATCAATAATTCTGACTTGAATAAATTTGGGACATTCCTTTGAATAGGTTTCTGAACAATGAGGATTATGGACTCTTCGTGGTATCTTGAATTTAATCTCAAAACCTTCTGTAAACCCAGGCTTAATTGGTGCTCCAGGTCGAAATGTGTAACACCATCCTCTATTAAGATTTACAAATTGGTTATCCCAAAATTTACTTTCATTAACTTGTTTATAGATGTGATCCATTTGAAACAGTTTCTTTTTCGAATGTTGCTTTCTTGGACAATTTTTCCAAAAAAGGACAGGGGACCGTTCAATTATACGTATGAGTCAAAATTGAGTAATGCCGATGGGAATTGGTTCTATCCTGCATACTCATACTTCTACTACTACACACAAGGAAACATTGCTAAGTAAATAAGCTGCGCACAGAAGTTATTCAAAATCTTCTATGCCCTTAGGAAAATGTATGTTTCTTTCTTCTTGACTCAGAGGAGAAAACAATGTTTTATGTGCAGAGAAGGATGCTAGTCTACTACTTTGACAAAAAGGAAAGATGGCAGCCAAATTCTCTCTCTAAAATCAAAGAAAACGTTTGTAAATTATATTAATGGGTGGTCATCTCAAGATTAATAATTAGTGAATTTTGAAAATAGATAACATTTTTGTTTCAAAGATTTAATTTCACCATTTAAGATCACAACCCTCCTTTAAAAATTTCAATTAAAATATTTGTATTAATACTATTCAGATCACCCCAAACAAGGCAGCATGGTACACACAATTCCTTAGCAGTATTGTTGCTCTTAGACTAAACAGGTTGGCCAAGAAGGCCAATACATTGAAACAGGCCGAATTGGCAATTTTCAAGCCACCTCACAGCATAACTTTGACTTGTGTTCCATTTTATTGGATGAGAATTGATGATCGATTTTGATTATGAAATAAAGAAGTATTAGATCTTCTTGGGTCCAAGTCATTACTCTAGCAACATTTGTGGAAAAGAATCCTCTCTCTGACCAATACTAAAAACTTATTGAATCAGCTAATTGGAGAGTGATGGGTTTACTTGTCAAATCTGCAGATTTTTCAAATGTTCACTTGACTTGCTACAGAATTTGATTAGAACTACTCATCTAAGATTTTATTGAATAACTCTCTAGGGGTTTATCTTTAGAGTGTTGAGGATTATTTTTTCACTTTCTAAGATTTCAATTCTCTTCTCCATTTTCCAGGAATAGAATTGATGACAGGAACAGTAGAAGATTATGATTATGAATTAAAGAAATATTTAGTTTTCCTAGGTCCGAGTCATTACTCTTGCACAATTTGCGGCAAAGAATCGGCTGCTCATAGCAACACAATAAAACATATTGAATCAATGCATTTTAGAAGTAATGAGTTTACTTGCCAATTTTGTGGAACAAAAAAGAGGACAAGGAGTGGTTTGAAAAGTCACATCTATGAGAAGCACAAGAATTGTCGTGCCGATTTTTCAAATCTTCATGTAACATTTTATAG
Organism: Longipedia americana; assembly: GCA_028571025.1. Classification (NCBI taxonomy): domain Eukaryota; kingdom Metazoa; phylum Arthropoda; class Copepoda; order Polyarthra; family Longipediidae; genus Longipedia; species Longipedia americana. The sequence continues at coordinate 3,250 of JAOWAT010302397.1, forward strand.
AATTTGATTAAAAGTATTATCAAAAATGAGACAGTCCAATGGATTTTCGTAATGAACTGTTGCTCTTTGAATGCACTGGAATTTTTTAAAGATTCAAGAAGTAAACTGAAAACTTTAAATGCAAATTCTTCAATATTGCAATGTTTTTCTCATCAAGAAAGACTGTTAGAATGCCTCAAATATGTAGAATTTTGATCTTTATTTTTTTTACATCTTAAGATTTCAATTTTCTCCATTTTCTAGGATTTGACTTGATGACGGGAACTGTAGAAGATTTTGATTATGAATTAAAGAAATATTTAGCCTTTTTCGGTTCAAGTAATTACTCCTGCACCATATGTGGAAAAGAATACAATGCTCATAGCAATACAATAAATCACATTGAATCGGTTCATTTTCAAAGTGATGGATTTATTTGTCAATTTTGTGGAGAAAAAAAGAGAACTAGGAGTGGTTTGAAAGCTCACATATTTGGAAAGCACAATAATTGTCATGCAGATTTTTCCAATATTATTTTAAGATTTTGCAGAGTTTGATTAGAAGTATTTAAAGTCTTCACCTTTGGAAATCAGTATCTCAGAAAGATGACAAAAATGTAATTTCTAGATGAATCTCATTATCATAAAAAATTCTAATGTTAAAACTAATTGTATCTTGTCTGTAGATCCATCAATGACCTTAATATACAATTTTAGAAACTTCTATTATTGGTTTTATTTGAATGCTTTACAAACTCAAAATTAACCCTGATCATCATGCGGTAATAAGGTTAGATAAACCATCGCATGACAATAAGGGTTAAGATTTTAAAATTTATTTGGATGTTTATTGGGATTTCATAGATGTTCACTTTCGGTAGCTAGAATAAGTTTGAAATTGAGGTTTCCTTCTTTTTTTCTAGGGTCAGGCGTTATGAAAGGGACAGTTGAAGACTTTGATACTGAATTAAAGAAGTACATTGTTAAGTTAGGTGTAAAGCATTACACTTGCACAATATGCGGAAAAGAATCCGGCCTTGAGTGCAACGTGAGGAAGCATATTGAGGCAATGCATTTTATAAGTGATGGCTTTCTGTGTCAATTATGCGGATCGAAATTCAAAACGAGGCATAACATGAAAAATCATATTTATACGAAACACAGAAACATGCACATAGACTTTTCTCATCTTCGATTGTCCTTTCAAAAAATTCAATGAAATCCTTACTAAAATTCTCTCAGAAATATCAAAACTAGAACTGCTGCAAAAGTAGTCAAATGCAGATTAGCTTGATTTAAGTAGTCTGAAAATACCCAATACAGAACCTGGAATACACGTTTGTTGAAGTATTGTGGTATTCCAATAACATCAGCATTATTGGGATGGAGTTGTACGTAATTGTCCTTAAAGTAACATATAAAATATAGAGCATGTAAATTATTGTGAGCTTTAAGAAATAAATGCACTACATGTACATCTGGATGTGGGATTTTTCTTCTGATTCTCTCTTCATAACACAAAAATTAAACTTCTTCTTTTCCATGTTTTAAATTTAGAAAGCGTTTTAAAAATTGCAAAATAAGTTTCACATTTTTGTTTCGTTTTTTTCTTTTGTTTTTAGGTGGGAGAGTTTCCAATTTGAAATCTGTGGAATATGAGCTAGACAAACGCATATTGAAGCAAGGACCCTCCCGGTTCTTTTGCCGGGTTTGTGGCAAACCATCCTCGCAAAAAAGCGATTTGAAAAAGCACATTGAAGCTTTGCATCTCAACTTGGAATTGCACTGCGAATTTTGCCCGTTCTTTGCTAGGACGCGGCATTTGCTGCAATCCCACCTCCGAAATCAGCATATGATCAGAAATCTCAAAATTCAAGAAATTCATGATTAACTCTGTTTCAACCATTGACTATTCAGTTGTAATGTTGCAGTTGGTTGGATTAGTGTTAATGCTGGATCTTTGGAATAATTTTCTTGCAAAATGCATTTCATGGCAACGCATTCCAATAAAAAATGTTTTGTGAATTTTACCGGTTCTTGGTATTCCAACTTAATCATAAACATCATTAGCATTTTATGAACATGTACTCTCATGTAAAATATACATTGTTTTGAAGTGATAAATTTTGTCATACATTGAACAAATAAAATTTAACTATCGTATCTTTATGAAAATTAAATACATTACACTAAATTGGCACTGAAACTAATTACACTAAAATGAGTTACACTAGATTGGCACATGGTTTCATCTCAAGGTATCTTGAAGTATCCTAATAATTTAGAGACAAGCTTTAGTTTGATTCTGAATTTTTGCATTTTTTATAGGTGACAAATCGTGGTACAAATTTGTGGACCTTGAGATTGAGAAAAGAATAATCAAAACCGAGCCGCCTGCAATATTTTTCATATGTCGCGATTGTGGCAAAACTTGCGAAAGAAAAAGCGATCTCAAAAAGCACATTGAGTTGTGGCACTTGCAATTAAGAATTGGTTGCAGTTATTGCTCCTTTGAAACCAATACAAGATACTCATTGAATAGACATGTTTTAGGGAAGCATCCTCAATTTGCAAAAAAGGAAAAGGAAAAAGTTGAAAAGAATTGAATTCAGTTCTTTTTGTTTTGGCGATAATCTCAGGCTTTTTTGAGAGGTTCTAAATCAAGCTTAATTTATCAACTTTCATGATGTACAGTTGCAAGTTTTCCTTGTTAAACCCATAGAACGCCGAGAGATTTTTGAGACATTCCTTCTCTATCATGATTTCACCGTAATTTCCATAGCGACCAAATTTGGTCGTCGGGGTTGAGACGGTTAAGATTGTCAGTTAGGTCAGAAATAAAACTGAATTTTATACCCTCCTGAAAGTCTTTGCATATTACACATTTGCTCCCAAGAATATGTCTAATCAAAGATTTTATTCACTGAATTGAAGATAAAAATTGTTTAAATTTGATGGATTCTTTTGAAAGATAATTACTTCATGATAGAATTAGTAATTTTATGCAATTATCATTTCTTTTTCAGAGCTGAACTTTGTGCCAACAGCGAACTTAAATGAAATGATAAAATACAACATCATAAAGGGCACTGACGAAAATGGGGCTCGAAACTACACTTGCATGAAATGCAATTATTCGACACATTTTCGTTCAGCCATTAGCAATCATATTGAGGCAAATCATTTTCAGACTGAAGGCTACCAGTGCTCCGTTTGTTTTAAGATTTTTAAGACCAAAAACAGTTTGAGAAAGCATAAAAGTGTAACTCATCAAAATGTACAATTTTGAAGTAAAGATTAAAAAGAGTTTAGCCATCTCTTCTAATAGATTTATATCTATTTACGCTTTTCAAAAGTTATATAAGGTTATATAAATTTTATTATGAATTTGATTATTGTTAATACATGTTGTATATGTAAAATATCAGAAAATATAATGAAGATATTAATCTCACAAAAGATTTTTCTATTTTGACAGTAAGTTGAATGAGAAGTATGGGAAAATTATCTCTTGATTAATAAAAATTTTGACTCTTAGTGTTTGAGGACCAAGTTCAATTTGTTTAGGCATCAGTCGGATTCAATCATTGATTTCTTAAACTTATATTAACAATACATTTAAGGTAATGATAGTAGCATTCTTCCAAAATTTGTACTGAGATGGGCATTTTTCTTTTTTCTGTTCTTCCAGTTCTTGAGGAGTTGATCAATGCCCACATAACGACAATCAACTATGCTGCCCCCACGGGCGAAAAAATGATCCTGCACAAGTGCATCCTGTGTGACAAAATTCACCGTGAGATCACCAATGCCCGTAACCACGTTGAGGCCAAACATATTCCGCAGTCGCAAAGTCCGGGATGGATTTGTAAATTTTGTGGCAGAGTCTGTAAAACGAAGAATACTCTTGCCTCGCACATTAGTGTCAAGCATAGAGCTGAAAAGTTTCAAGGATACACTAAAACTTTGAATTTGCCAGATTTTGGTCCCGGTCCTATTCCGTTTTAGAAATCTGAAAATTATAATGGAGTTCAGCATTAATTATCAGTAGGTGTAATGCAGTTCTTTCTCTTAGAATTGCTTACTACTTAGAATAAAACATTATTCTATATCACCATTTAAAGTTCGGAAAAAAAGTTTTAATTCTTAGCCTTTAACAAAAACAAATTCTACAATCACAAAGACCAGAATGAATTTGTAAATTTTCTGACGGAACAAAGATTACTTTTGCTTAGCACATCAGTGGTAAGCATAGACTTGGAAAGTTTCAAAGTTATATGAAAATGTTGCATTTGAGATTTCAGTCCAATTCTATATTAAAATATGTACCTAGAAATATGAAATTATAATAGAGTTCACCAGTAATTATGAGTACGATTAGTTTTGCTTGCTTGCCATTCAAAATGCCAGAAATTTTATAATTGATCGTTCATATTATCTTTCTGCTTCCTTATTTGCTAAGACTATTTCCCTCTTCTCTCCATTTCTTTACTGCAATAAAATCTTTTCAGATCTCAGATTCACTTTTTTCTTACTATTCTTCTTGTTCTCCTTCTCTTGCAGGAGAATCATGGGAAGCACTTCTTGATAGCCAAATAGCCTTTGATGGTCTGGGCTACAGATGCCTGAATTGCGACAAGTTTATTAAAGGCCCGAAAGGCAATGCCAGAAATCATGTCGAAGCTAAGCACATGGAAACCGAAAGATACGCATGCCAATTTTGTGGCAAAGAATATAAAACCAGAAACACAATAGCAGCGCATATGAGTATCAAACATAGGGAGGAGTACAAACAGCTCCGAACACACGGATTTTCAATTATTTAGCTTTCTTTACAAATCCATTTAAAAATACTGTAATTGTAGTGTAACTTCAAGTTCTTGACAAATCTATGTAGTGTAAAATTCTGCTCAGTTTTACCTTAAATTCAATGACTGAACTTCACAGAATGAAATTGAGATTTTTGAAATGGAAGAGAAAGAAAATTGACAACAAATTGTCTTGTGAACATTTGAAATTATACAAAAGAAATTATGTACTATGACATTAAATCCTGGTGAATTAAATGAACTCTTATTGCTCGCCAAATAATTACTTAGTTTATACACCAAAAAATCAAAAAAGTATTTGTTTCTTCTTACATGACCCCATTTGAGTGGCAGTTTCTTTTTATTACTAAAGACTCCGTGCCATATTGTAAATATTAAATTTTGTGCTTGTGTTTGTCATTCATTTAAGATCTGAATAAAAGTAGATTTCCTAATAACACTTTAGATTCTGATTTCGGGCTTTTCTCTCGTCCCTCTTTCAGGTGGCTTTGCACCTCCACGCATTTTACCTCCAGGAGTAACGCCTTCGGGCGTAGAACCTCCTGTTCTATCCAGCCATGATATTGATTCTATGTACGACCAGTATCTACAGGATGCTACACATCCTACTGAGGGCAACGGATTTAAATGCTTGAGTTGCGGAATTTTCCTCAAGGGGTATCGCGCTAATGCACGGCAGCATGTGGAAGCTAAGCATCTAAGAGTGCAGCAACATTTTTGTAAATTTTGTGGCAAGCAATATAAAACTTACAATTCATTAACGACGCACATCAGTGTGCATCATCGGACAAAAAGTAGAGAAAGTAGGATTGATCAGGGCAAATTTTTATATCCTGCTACCCAAGATCGGACTCATACAATGCCTAGATTTGAAACAATTCAAAATTTTAAACGAGAGTCAAATTCTGGTGCGCCAGAACCAGCGCCTCAAAATGTTAGACAGCAGCCATTTTCTGGTGCCTCAGATCAGACAATCTAAAGATTTGAAGCGCCTCAAAATGTTAGACAAGAGTGCACCTGAGAATGTCCGACAAGAGCCAATTACTGGTGGCCTACTCTCTGATTTTATTATTAGCACTAATGCAAAATAAGTGCTAAGTTTTGAATAAATGACATCAAGGAGTGATGACGGAGGAAATTCTCCTCTGATAAAAAAGATAATTTGGACACTTGAATTAGATTTTTAAATGAAATAATTTAATTTCGAAAGGTCAGCTCATCCTCTGTGAAATAACAATGATTCTTAATTATTAATCAATAATTTCCTAACACTCCCTTTTAATTTTTGGTTGATTGTCTAATGTCTTTTCACTCCTCTCTAAATCTAGCATCAAATGATAAATTTTAACCAACTCTGACTATTCACATATTTCATAAAGCACCTAATAAATTTTACTTCTAAACAACAACTACTTACTCCTTTCAAGGTTCAATGCATCCAAATTAAACTCTTAACCAGTTTTAACCCATTGGTGGCCAAAACTGATTTTTTTCTTTTCTTTTCTTTTTGCTTTTTTGCAGTTGTTTTACCAGAGGATTTGGAAAACACAATAGATAATCAGTGGAAATGTACCATCTGCGGGAAGGCTCTTCACGAGTTGGACATTGCAATAGATCATGTGCTAGCGCATAAAATGATGCCTGATGGGCTGACCTGCTTACTTTGTGGAAGAACATTCAGTAATAGAACATTCTTTGCTGCACACATGAGTCAGAGACATAAAAAGCCTGTTCTAAATTTGTTTCAGCCTTGAGTGTCAACTTACAACAGCTAGAGAATATTTGAAATTTGTCTTTAAAAGCAATTATTGTGCAAAAATTTGAGTAGTGTAATTTTTTATCAGTGGATTGGTCATATGTTATTAATTTTTCGTTAATTTATAATTTTTTGGGGTGTATATATTTATTGAAAACAGTTTGACAACACAAGTCTTCTTCAATGTATTAAAAAATAAAATTTTGTAGAAATTTTGTCAATTTGTTATAAAATGAAAACCCATGATTGTTAATCACAGTTCAAAAGATTTGAAATAATCACTTCTTGTTTTTCTGTGGAAATAAATCTTTCTTAGAAATAATTTATACCTTTTCACTGAATATTTAAAAAATGATCCCTATCTCTATAAAGGTTGTTTAGTTAAACACAGACTCATTTCTTTATTGACCGTCAAAAAACGGTGGACTTTCTCTTCAGACTTAGACTATTTATTTGGTTTACAAATGAGCTTTTTTTGAAACTTCTAATTAACAGTATTCATGTTGAAAGTAAATTTGTTTTCTTGAATTTCTGAAATAAATGTGAAAATTCCTCTTCAATCTGGTTAAGCGCCCTCTTTTTATTCTTCTATTCCACACAGGCATCTTCCTGCTTGACCAGAGCGGTTGCATTGAAGTGGCCCAGGAGCTTGAGGACTATGTCAACATGAACAGTCAAAAATCTGAGCAATCCATCAAGGGCAGATACCGTTACAGTTGTCATCTGTGTCCAATCACCTCCAAAGACCGTCGCGATTTACGCCGACACCTGGTGACGCATCTCCCCAAAAGGGGCGGTCTAATGGCCAGGATTGATGAACTCATTAGGCAGTTGGCTATTAGACATTCTGATTATGCACAAACGTGTCTTTTGTGCAGACAAGATTTTTACGGGAATTACACTAAATTTAGATTTCATTTCATGGAAAAACATTTACGCGTTTCATAAAACTTGTTTGATAACACATTTCATCTTCAAATGTCTTATTGGATTTACATTTGAACGAGTTCACTGAGAATTTTTAAAATTATATTTTAACATTCCTTTAAAATTACCTTTAAACATTTTGTCACAATTGTGCATTTTTCATTAAAAAAATTTTGTTCTAAATGCTTCCTATGTGGAAAAAGTCTTATAAATGTAGATAAGTTTCATGCAATTATCAGGTTTTTTATTGAATTCATTTTTTTGACAAACAAAAATTATTTTGAATGCTTTCCAGCATTTTGAATTTAGGATCTTTAGTTATATGATGGCTTCCTCTGGTTTAATTTTGTTTTTCTAGATTATTTACGGATCGCATTTTCCTTAGAGGTCTTCTTGGGCCTTCTTTTGAATGAGTTCATTGAGAAGTCTTGACATACATGAATAGACTTTCATAGATTATCTGAAAACATTTTGTCATAATTTTACAAAATACAGTAGAAGACGAATATAGCATCATGCCATTTTAGGGCCGAAACAGATATACCGCCGAATTTGACGACGGATATAGCGACACTTTTTCAAATTTACTACGTAACAACGGATATAGCAACGTCGCTATATCCGTCGTGAAGTCGCTATATCCGTCGTGACGCTATATTCGTCTTTGACTGCATTTGTTTTGTTAGAATAGTTTTGCCCAGTCTGACAGCTTTGTTTCTTTTCTTTCTTTCTCTTCATAGGACTTTATGCCGAGGTTGACCGCCTTTTCTACGTGTTTTCCAGCTTCATAAAATCAATGAGCAAGAAATTGCTCGGCGCTCGATACCAGTGCCTCATTTGCACCAACATCTGTCAAGACAAGACTTATTTGACGACTCATCTGATCAATCATATGTCCAAATCTACCATTGACACTGAAAAGAGCTTCGTTGAAAGGCTTGATGAGTTTATTCAGAAGCATTGTGTCAGTGAGAATAAGATCATTCATAATTGCCTCTTTTGTAAGAAAGTTTTGAAATATCCAATGTCGAAAGTTAGGACGCATTTTGTTACTTTACATATTGACAAAAAACAGTTCTTGAACACTAGATTGGCCATAAAAAGTGAACCAACCATCATAAAATGTGAACCAACTATAAAATGCGAACCAACATAAACCTAAAACTCTGTAACATATGTATGATCTCCAAATATTTTCAGCAATGTACTCAAAGCAAAATCAATTGACACTGCTGAAAGCTATTGGAGATCACACAAATCAAAAGTTTTTGAATTTTCATTCTTTAAAAATTGATGCTGCAATAAAGTGGGAAGAGGAAAATATCAGTCCATGCCAATTTTTTTCAATGAAGCAATTGAAATATCTCCCTTCAATCGAATATGATTTCAGGACATGAGCCTAACCAAATTTTCAAGTTCATTGTCCCATGAAAATATCATAGGAATACACTTGGGAAACCCATCTCCCAATAAAATTGGTTGGGATCATTTTTTGATCCATCCCTATGGATGAAACAGTGCATCTAACCATGTAATTAAATAATTAAGAATTTATACCATAAGATTGACTAGTCATGAGGATTGAGGAACATCAGTTAAGTACCTTTAAATTATGAAAATAAGTAAATGCAAAAAACCTATTTGAAACCACATTAACAAAATTGAAATTTGCTGAACACTAAATTGGATCCGTAGCCAGATTAAAAAGTCTAATAAAATGTTTTCATAGAAAAACCTTTTTTAACATTTCAAGTAAAATGCGTATCATTCTCACAAAACTTTCACATTTGCACTCTATCTTTCTTTTCCTTCATGTTTGCCTGTCATTAATTCTACTTTCATAAAGTATTGATTCCTTTCATTAATTGACTTTTTCCCAGTGCTGATATTTTGTTTTTCTCCATTTTTCTTTTGCAGTCTTTTTCACTAAGGAAGTGGCTACACTCAGCAGAGAGTTTGCCGACCTGTACAGTCGCAGTATCTGTCTGGTCGCCACGGGTCAAAAGAAATGCATGATGTGCGACCACGTGACCAGTGACCGGACCAAAATCATCAATCATCTCATTGTCCAGCACTGGACCAAGTCCGATAAGGAACTCATTGACAAATTGGGCAAGTTCGTTATGGACAACACCATAAAGCACAGTAGGCTCGCCTTTCAGTGCCTCATTTGCCAGAAAGAGCTCAGGCAACACTTCTCGAAAATTCGGACCCATTTCTTGACCAAGCATTTGGATCAAAGGGAATTCCAGCCCATTCAAAGGGAGAGCAACTACTTTGATGACACGAAAAGCACTGTCTCGAGCAATTTTTGTCTTGAAGAATCTTTGCTGAAAGTTGAGTTGATGACAGATGAGGAAAATGAAAAACATGAAGCAACACCCAAGAAAGTTAATACACGCAAACGGAAATAAGATGGCGATATCAACATTTATTAAATCATTGATTGATTCACCATTTTGTTGTTTATAATGGTACAGTCCGCTTTCAATTTCAAGACCTGGCAACTTTGGCCACTTCAGCAACTTTTCAACTTTTTCCTAAATTCCTGGAAATTATATTAACCCTTATCGTCATGCGATGGTTTATCTAACCTTATTAGCGCATGATGATCAGGGTTAATACAATTCCCCGGAATTTGTAAAAAAAGTTGCCAACTTGCTCAAGTTAACAAAGTTGCCTAAGGCCATGGTGCTGATTTGGGCAGCTGTTTTTCAGCAACTAGTTGCTTCAACTTTGTTATTAGTAAAAAGTTGCCCTGAAAGACAACTTTTTTCATATTCCGCAAAAACACAACAAGCACAGAGCAACTTTTTATTAATAAAAAGTTGAAGCAAATAGTTGCTCAGAAAAGTTGCCCAAATCGGCACCATGGCCTAAGTTGACAAAGTTGCCTAAGTTGCCAATACGAAAATGTGATAGTGGACTGCATCCTAAATTGATTGAAGTGCATAACTATTTTGAGAAACCAAAAGCAATGTCTCAAGCAATTTTTGTCATGAAGAATCTTTTGTGAAAGTTTAGTTGATGACAGATGAGGAAATTTGATAAACATGAAGCAACATAAAAGAAAATTTCACATAAATAAAAGTAACATTGATTTATCAGAATTTATGAAATGACTACTCTATTGATTTATTTGACTCACCATTTTGTATTAAAAAGAATAACTTTTAATGAATCAAATTCAAAACCCGCTTTCTGAACAAGCATTTGTATCAAAGTGAACCACCGAAGATAATTATATGAAAGTGAGAGTTAAGATGTATAAAAATTTATAGTATGTCCACTTTTTCTTCATTATTTTGATTCACCATTTTGTTTATAAATTGATAAAAGCGCATAAATATAGTATCTTAGAATTCAAAATGATTGTCCTGATTCTAAGCGAGTTAGCAGGTTAAAAAAGATGAGTTTTGCTTACATATCCAAAGATTACTCTATAAATAGGCTCCGGACCAAGCTATGTAGTGAAAGTTAAAAATGATCTTGGGAATGGAGGGGACCATTTTAAAAGTTGTATTTTAGCATAAAACAAACACACAAAATATTTCTTTATTATATCAAATTTCCATGTCGCTCTGGGACCTTAAATTTACTTCAATGGTTGTCATTTTTATCACAAATATCCCTTTTTTCACTCCCACTGAAGTAAATTTACACTCCTGATTTTTTATAAGCATAAAGTTTATAAGCATAAAAGCCTTCAAATTCACTAAAATATAAGCATAATTTAAGCATACTTAAAGGCTTATGATGAGTAAAATTATCACTTTTGTGAATGTAATTGGCGAATAATAAGCATATGCTAAGCATGTTTCAAGCCTTTGCTCAGCAAAATAATAAGCATATTGAAGCCTTTCCCGGAAAATACACCATGCTTATAAATAAACATAAGTGTAAAGGTCCAGAGCGACCTGGAAAGTTGTTAAATGAAAAAAAAAAATGTTTAATTAGCCCTTATTCTTGGGGCAAAATCTTGAAATAAAGATGGTCCCCTCTTTTGTTTTTGATCAATTTTGTCTTTTGGTCTGTCCCCTACTACCAATAAGCTCCCTGAGGGTGATCTCGTCCATTTTGGGTCTGCCCGGAATTCATGCTCCTAATTCCGGAGGCGGAAAAGTCCTAGGTAAACTCGGGCCCTCCTGGAAATTCTACAATAATAAGTGCGCTCAGGGGACGGGAGGCGCCCTCCCGCCGGGCGGCCGCTCAGCCCCCTCCCCCCACCGGGCGCCCGGGGCGACGGACTGAGCTAGTAAATACTGCATACAAATTGATGCCTGATTTTCTCCAATAAGGAAGTCAAAATCCTCCATTTTGGGTCTGCCCGGAATTTGTGGTCCTAATTCCGGAGGCGGAGAAGTCCTTGAGGCGGAGAAGTCCTAGATAAACTCCAGCCGGCATTTGTTTTGGAAATTATACAAAATAAGTTTTCAAAACCGCCAGTTTCCTTTACCGGTAATTTTGTTTTGAATGACGAAAAAGGGTCTAAAAGATTGAAATCCATTTTGCCACTTTAAGGAACACTTTTTCAAAAATTTAATAAATCATCTTTGGTTAATTAATTTAATTTTTGTTCTATTGAACAGTCAACATCGGCCGAAAAATGATGTTTTTGAAATAAAAGCAAAAAAACAATTGGTTAAAAAATTTGTTCTATGATGTGCCACATTCTAGGAGTAAACTCTGAGTGAACTCGGATCTTCTAATCGGCGCCTCCGTCTCAAAGAAAAAAGATGTCTCCGGAAAGCGCCATCTATTGAGCAGAACTGCAAAAAATTAAAAATCAAATTTGCGTCGAAATAAGGAGAGTTAGGCTATCTGGAAGATGATATTCTTAATTAGGAGCACCTAACGAATCTTTTGCGCACCCATTTCCTCTTAAGTGCACGAACGATAGCACAA
>JAOWAT010302508.1:0-15632 GCA_028571025.1 Longipedia americana
TTCTTCTTCTTCTTCTTCTTCTTCTTCTTCTTCTTCTTCTTCTTCTTCTTCTTCTTCGCAACCCATTGGGTCAAAACTGCTCTTCAGATCATCCAAACATCTTCTTGTTGTTCTTCACAACCCATTGGGTCAAAACTGGTCCTTCTGATCATCCGAACATCTTCATGTTTCCAATCATACAGACCACTTCTTTTGATCATCTGAACTGAACATCTTTTATTTTTTCTACCTCTGCTTCTTCTGGTGATCAGAACATCTTCCTCTTCTCTTACTTCTACATCTTCTGATGGTCAAACTATCTCTTTAATTGATCTCAACAATAACAATGTATTTACACATCTAACTGCGCAGGGTTCTGAACGTTTCAGTTCTTGTTTTTGGTAAGGCTCACCCTATTTTTTTGGTTGACTGTAACAGATCCTCGACTTCCTCATTATAGAAGACTAATTATATATTACATGGGTTTCTTGATTCATTTACACATTTTGAGGCATGGAAAATGTTGTTAAACCGCGAGATTGTCATTATTTTGAGAGGTTTTTTAGTAAATGAAACCATTTTTTAGCTGAAAATATATCGTGAAATTGAGAGATGCCGTTAAATCGAGAGATCCCTGTACCTTATCCTACACTTTGTCTTTCAGATTGAAACCATAGGCGACGCGTACATGGTGGTGTCGGGACTTCCCGTTCGAAACGGTTGCAACCACGCTAAGGAAATTGCGGGACTCTCACTCAAGATATTAGAGGCTGTTAAAACATTCAGAATTAGGCACAGACCACAAGAGAAAATGAAAATCAGAATTGGATTACACACTGGTAAGCCAAGAAAAACAAGAAAATGCATTCAATAAGAGGAGATTGGCTAATTGAACTAAAGTGATTTGGGGTTAATTAAGACAAAACTATATTTGACAAGGGCCTGATTAAATCTAGAGTGTACAATGCCGTTCATAATAAACTTTACGGAATATAAGGGAACAAAAATCAAAACTTTCACTTTTACACAATTCACCAAATTTTACCTACCTTCATTTTAGACCTAGGGCTAACCCCCCCCCCGAAACAAAATTTGGGTCGATATTAGATTTTGATTTTTTCCATATTATTCTCCCCATACTGAAATGATTTCAGTTTTATAGGGAGAATAACGTGGAAAAGAGTAAAATCCAAATATTGACCCAAAGTTTGTTTCGGGGGTAGCCCTAGGTTTAAAATGAAGCTGAGTAAAATTTGGTGAATTTTATAGAACTTAGAAGTAAAAGTTTTCATTTAGCCTCCTTATATTCCGTAAAATTAATTATGAACGGCACTGTATATCAAAAGAGACAAAATAGACCAGAAAAGGTGGTAGTGATAGGACCAGACTAAAAGTGATCTTCTGATCACTAGAATCATATTTAAATGAAACAGGAAGGGATATTAAACCAAAGGACTCGAAATTGCATTAGTACAATTGGAACCGGAAGTATTAGAATAATTCTATTGAAATTAGATAAGAGTCCAATACGATAAATATCATCAATTTTTCTTTCATAATTGAAATCCTATTACTATAACTTATAAGTACGACTGATTGGCTTCCTAATTTAATCCTTTAAAAGTAAAATTGTTATTAGGCTGTGAGCTGACACCTCCTATTCTACATTAGCTGATTTTCAACCTCAATTTTTGGTCAAATTTGAGATGATTCTTGTCTTCAATTTTTTTTCTTTTCATTTTTCTTCAATTTTGTAAAAAAAGAAATTGTTAATGGGAATAAGACTTTTGGCACGAAATAGTTCTTTTTTTTGGGGGGGGGAGGGGTGTAAATTAAGTAACAGAACACCTGTCATTTGGTTAGAGTAGATTCAAAGTACTGCATCTAAATTTAGCCATAACCTTCGTTATCTGGAAGTTCTATGAATTGGATATGTTGTGTTTGCAAAGATCTAAGAATTGGAAATATTGGGTTTGGATTTTGTTTAAGCTCTTTGAAATGAAACAATACTTCTTATACATCACAAACTAAAGGTCCTGATCAAATTGGCTGTATTTTCTGGTTTTTGCTCGATTGTTAGAAATGCCTATTTTCTATAAAAAGTCCGTCTTGAAAAAATTGCAGAACATTAAAATTGGGAGAACTTGAAGAACCAAAATTCCTCAAATTGTATCACAGGAGTTTTACAAAAGCAACCTTTCTTGAAAAAATTGTCCAAAATACTTTTGCTCACAAGAAACCACCAAATCATCTTACTTCCTATGCTAAAACTGGGAAAAATCTGCATTCTGCCAATTTTTTTCAGGACAAAAAATTTATCATTTCTGCAAATTTTTCCATACAATTTTTTTTATCTCAATTCATCTCCATTCCACAGTGGTTTCCTGCAATAATAGTCAGCAGCATTGACCAATTTATTACTCAAAATTTTAAAATTTTCATTATATTATGAGTTATGTTGATGCAAAATGACATTTAGAATTTACCCTTGGTTTAAAGATGCAGTTTTCTTATATGAAACTCATAACTTTTTAAAGAATTTTGAATATTTTGTGTTTTTAGATAAATTGATGATTTTTGTGTTTTGGCATGTTTTCTAAAACATAAATTTCTAAAGTTTCTTTAGTCCAAATGACATGAAATTTGAACCACAGAGTCAAAAAATTAAATTTTCTTATCTAGCATTCAAACAAACAAAATTGCCATTTTAGTAAAAGTAGGGTGAGTTTTCTTGAGTAAGGCCACCCGGAATAATCAATAGATGATAAACCATTCAAAGTATAAAGTGAAAGATGAAACATTTCATTAATTAATTATTTCTGGTAGCCCTACTCATGGAAATACACTCTATAAATCTTTATAAAATATACTAAAATAGCTTATAAGCATTGATTTTGAAACTTTGAACAACACTGTTGCAGAGAAAATTTTGAACTATTAAATATTTGTTTCATAGATATGGTGAAATTTGACTAATTTCGATGCATGGCTGTCTTCTTATTTTACATAAAAATGTGGCTTTCTGAGGGTTTCTGAGGGTCAGTAAAGTGCCAAGTGATAAATTATTAATTTTATTTACAGGAAATGTTGGTCCCAAGATGTCTTAAGGCATCTCACTCCATTGTTTTTACATAAAAAAATATGAAATCAAGCAAAAATACTTGGCAAAAATTTTCAGCACTTTTCAGTAATTATGAACCATTTATTAAAAAAATGACCATCTTCTGTAATTTTTTGACTTTAGTTGATAAAACAAATTAGACTAGGCTATATCTGATTGATTTTGAAAGTATTAACAGCATAATTTGCAGATTTATCTTTTAACTATTCAAAATTTACTAGTCAGAGAAACGGCGAAATTTGACTATTTTCCATGCATGGCTGTCTTCTTATTTTTCATAAAAATGTGGCTTTCTGAGGGTTTCTGAGGGTTACTAAAGTGACAAGTGAGATATTATTAATTATATTTTCAGGAAATGGTGGTCCTGAGATGTCTATAGATCTCTATACCCTTTGTTTTTTCCGAAAAAGCCAAATTCACCAAAAATATGAAGTAATTTTTTCAAATTTTTTCTTCAAAAATTGATTTTCTTAAAAAAATTCTCGTGTTTTTTGGTAAAATTCATTGGACTAGATAATGATTCATTGATTTTAATACCAAGAACAGCTTATATTATGGAAAAAGTTTCAAATAATTGAGATTTTTTGTGAGTCGATGAAATGGTGAAATAGGGCCCTTTTTCTATACATTACTCTTCTGTTTTGTGAATTTTTCTGGGTTCAAAAAAGTTTTTTTTTCACATTTGCATTGGTTTTTACAAATTTAGATATGGTAAATCCTATACTAATCATTCATATCAAGTTGAAGGAAGTTTTGAAATTGAACCCTATGCTGCTGATGAAACCACTGTGCATTCTGCCAGTTTTTTTTCGGGCGGACTATTAAATAGGACTCTGTAGAAAATGCCATTTTCTAAGAATTAAAGTTTTAGAGTTTTTCAAAATTTTTGGTGAGTTTCGCGAAATTTGGGACTGAGTTTCAGAAAAATTTTGGCAAAAAATAGAATGATTTAACTTCATATGAAGCCTCTAAAATTCATTTCTAACACAAAGTACAAATTCAGACTCTGGAATTTTGCTAAAGCAACGTCAATTTGTCTAATTCTGAAATCCTCTCAAAATCCATTGTGAAGAGTGTTCCGATTTGGGCCGAAAGAAGTTATTTTATCAGAAACTAAAGATCTTTTTAACCTCTTTTTTTAACCCAGAGAAGTACTACTCCGTCCGACAAAATTGGCCAGACGGAAAAATCATAAAAATTACCCATTTTCATTCTCAATTTTCTCTGATTAGGAGAGAAGTTATTATAAAATCAAGAATGATTTCAAAAACTATAGACTTTTCAGTTTCTGGAACCTGCCTTAGTTTTTTCAACATCTAACTTAAAATTGGAGAAAACTCAAGATAGAAATATGTGATCAGGCTTTTTTTTTGACAAAATTTTTTCAAAAACTGAGCAAAATTTTTAGAAAAACTGAGAAAAAATCGTAAAACTGAGAAAAAGTTCGAAAAACTGAGATATACGAAAAGTATAAAATTTTAAAGTTTTTCCCAAGAGTAAAAGAGAGGGTGTTTTTGGGCATATTTTTGTCAAAAATGTATCATTTTGCCTCATTTTCGTCAAAAAATCATGATTTTTGAGACTAATTTTGGAAAAATTGGGAACTTTTTCTCGAAACTGAAGAAAGTTTCTTAAAAACTGAGAATATTTTCTCAAAAACTGAGAAATTCTTCCAAAAACTGAGAATTTTTTTCAAAAACTGAGCCTCAAAATTGCGAAAACTGACATTTACGAAATTTCTCAAATTCGGTCGCATTTAAAACGGCGTCAAAAAAAAGCCTGACTTTAAAAAAATCCTCTCAGATGTTCCCTAGAAAATCAAAAATTCTTGGGGACATCAGAGAGAATTTTTCAAAATTTTTCAAAAAAATACAACAATTAGTTAATTTGGACATTACAGTTAACTCTACATCTATTATATTTTTTTCATCTTTTTACAATTGTCAAATAACGAATATTTGAATTCAAAATGTAAACCAAGACTTGGCAATAATAGGAAAAAGTGTACTTTTTATCATATATTTTTGCAATTTAAGTTCATTTATGTTTACTTAAATTAACTTGATTTTGTTATATATTTTGATCTTACTTCAGGATATCTATATTTTTTATTTTTCCTTTTCAGATCCAGGAGCTAAAATGGAGCACTTTTGAATGCTATGCTTCATTTTCACTTCATTTTCTTTTCATTTTTCGTTGGCTTTATTCTCTCTACTTTGTTCTTCTTACACAGCTAGCAGGAGAGTGAGTGTTTTGGCATACTGAATTGGTCACAGTTTATTAGACACGCATTAGGTTTTGTCTTCAAAGCAGCAGGTACCAATAAGAGTGATGAAAACAATTGCTAACTCATTTGAAATGAACAACTCAAGAATAATTTTGTTTTACATTTTAAAATTATTTGCAGATAAAAGAAACCATTTTTTAGAAATT
The DNA here is from genome assembly GCA_028571025.1 of Longipedia americana. Lineage (NCBI taxonomy): Eukaryota > Metazoa > Arthropoda > Copepoda > Polyarthra > Longipediidae > Longipedia > Longipedia americana. The sequence goes on from JAOWAT010302508.1 coordinate 5,534, forward strand.
GACAATGGAAACTAAGGTTGCATGCTCAAAAAGGGCATAGGTAATTTTAACGAAAAATATCATATATCATGTCTTATTCAGAAACAATTACAATTGAAGTATTTCAGCTTACACAAAAAATTTTGTCAAATCTGACCAATCTGCCAAATGTTTATCTTTTAAATGGTAGCTTTGGCACCCAAAACTTGAAGATCAATATTATTTTTTATCTTTATTGTTCAAATTGTCTCGTTAAGTAGGGTATAGACAAATAAGATTTTTATTATATTTTGATCCTAATAATTAATTTTGAAAATATTTCAACTTTATTATAGTCTTCAGATTAATCTGAAGTCAAGAATGTTAAAGGAAAAATCGTTGTGTTAATAGACAAATTAAAGATATCATGTGAAACAACAAAACTTTTTTTGACCATGCAAAATTTCATTGAAATAAAAAGCAAATAGATTACACAACTTCAAACCCAAGATAATACCAGAATTTATCATGGAAAACCAAATAATTTCTTTTAAAACGCGTACTTTTAGCATCAAATTTGTGCATGTTACAAAAAGGGATTATAATCTTCAAATTGAATTGTAATTTAATAAACCCAGACTTTTATTTTATAGAATTATATGTTTTATTATTGAGAGGTTGAGGGGTCAAACTGTACTACTGTAGTTAATACATTGAATTATTTCCGGTATTTTTGCAAAGAGACTTCGTTCTTTACAGATTTTAATTTAATTTTGAGGGAATTTAGAAAGCATGTTTGTGCAAACAAATGAAGGTTAAACCTTTTTTGCCATTTTCATAATAAATCGATACATATCATATAAAATTTGTGCATTCACCTCGAGCTAAAGTCACCCAAAATTTGAAAAAAGTAGCAGTATTTTTTTCTCTGTTAGGCTATATTCTCTATGTATGAATAAATATCTTAATCTTTTAAAAGTATGCTAGGAATAGCATCTATCTTCCATTGACAAGCAATAAATTAATGTAAAATTACTCACTAGGAACCAAAAACTAAAAATTATCAAGAAAAATGCTCAAAAATACCCTTCAAAAAAGGACTTAGTGCTCTGTACCATTAAATAGAATTTTATTGTGAAATGCTTCATAGCAAGTCTGATCACTCAGAAAGAGCTTGGTGTTTGTCTAAATGGCATCTGACAAACAATTTTTGTCATTATGCAAAACGAAAAATTACGTGAGAAAAAGGCCAAAAATTTCAAAATCTAAAAGCCGGCCCCATAGGCAAAATTGAGCAATCATTTAAAGTTAGCATAAAAGTACAATTAAATTTACATCAGCTGGGCATTGAAAGCAAAAATTTATCATTGGAAAAGTGAAAAATGAATTTTTCAAAAATGAAGCTATTCCCAAAATCAGTTATTATTAGATAGAGCGATGTGATTGAATGGCAGTTGAGTAAATTCAGTTTATCCATCTTAAAATTCATGCATTGAGAAATTAGAGCGTCATAGCAATCCATGTAAAGTCTATAAAAACTTTTTTACTTCATGATATATATTCAAAAACAAGTAGAAGTCCCAAAATATATTTCAGATTTATGAAAAGTATGAATATGAGATAATTCTCCAGTTTTTTAAATCGATAAGATTTAACCTCCTCTTTGTATAGCGAAAGTAATAAGTCCCAAGCAAACATTAACGCATTAGACATTTTTAGTTTCAATGGGGTCTAAATTAAGACAGTATATCAAAAGAAAGTGATGATTTATGTACTGTAAGGCCTATGAAAAACCTTTAAAAGACTCAAATTTTTACTACATATAATTTTTTCTATAGAATAAAAGTTTTGCTCCTATTCTTTGCACAAAAAAGTTATTCAATGTAAAAAAATTCGTTATGAAGTAAAAATTTTGATATCTTTTGAGTTTTCTTAGGCGGGACAAAAAAACCGATCACAGATTGCTGTCAAAATTCTTCAAAAATTGATATGCCTTACAAAAACAGTGAAAAACTCAATTTTTTGACTTCATAACGGAAAAAATTTTATAAAAAACAAAGTTTCCTCGGAGTTTAATAAAAAGTGTCCCTCTCAAGGTATTTTTATTTTCAAAAAGTACCCTAAAATGACGATTTATCTAGGCGGGACAAAAAACCGATCATTTTTGTCACGTTCCTCAGAATCTCTCTAGCAAGGATCACTTTAATTAACTTATTGGTCCCTGGTGTATACAATATTATACAGGCATGATTTGTCTGAAGATTTTACCCATAAAACAGAATTTTTTTGAATACAAAGTCTGATTTGGAAGCAATTGGGGATAGGTACAATTGAGAATACCCCATCATTATCATCTAAAAACATACTTGAACTCACTAATAGGGCATCAAACTTGAATAAGCACTTATTTCTTAATAAAATGCAAATTTGCAAAGGTCAATTTTTCAGCAATGGGTTTTCACAGTGACATTTTTTTGTTGTGTTGTTTACAATTCCTTTCCCTGAGTCACCTGATAGATTGTTTACAAAAACTGCTACATTTGAAATTCATTTCAAAGACGTGAAAATGCATGCACACTATACTAAATAATAGCTGGCAGCAAAAAAAACCTTTTCATTTAGAAATTAAGATTCCAGTAAATTGAAGTAAAAATATAAACAAAGAACCACATCACCATTTTGGAGTAAGCGCGTAACAACTTTTTCCGATAGGATCAAGCTCAAAATTTCCATCTGCAATTTTATCAAGTCAAAGCAGTTCAGTTATATTTAGTAATCCTTGAAATTATAGATTAATGTTATTGCTACTAATAATACATACAGTAAGTCATTTTTATGTCAAGTGGTAAATTAAGTAATAAAGGATCTAAACTTTTTTATCAGTTTATATGGGCACAGTTTACAAATTATTGATACCCACTTATTCTTTCATAGAATTTTAAGATGTAATTTTGAAATCAATTCCCACTTTGACATTATGGATAATGAATTTAATGATAAAGAGATGTTCCTGTCACTCTTTGCAGATTTGAGATTTTCAACTTAAAATTGTGCACTGCACTGCTGTGTGCCCAACATGGATTTTTCAAAAGACAAATCAAAATCCTCATTTTGTAAACTTCAGTGTCCACAGTTCAGCCGAATTTACATTTTCAAGAACAAAATGTTCCGAAGATTCTGGTTTGTGGAAAAGTTGCCTATGGATATCTAAATTAAGGATCTGTAAAGATTAAAATCTGAAAAACTCCTTTTCTGGAGAAATTGCAATTTTAAAAATCCATTGTAGCGGAAGAAAGTGTCAAAAATATGTTTGCTTATGTAGTAAAACTTTTTTGTCTTCCCAGATACGGAAAAATGTCACTAATATTAGTAATAGCACTTGCCAAAATATCAAATTTTTGTTAAAACAACTTTTTTTCTAGCATGCACTGATTTTTTGAAAATCTTGTCTGAAAATTGCTTCTCAAGTTTACTACATAAAAATTTCAGGCGCATTTTATGGAAAGGGGATGCACTCTACAAAAAAGTTGCTTTAACAAAAAATTAATATTTTGGCAAGTACTCAAACAGATATTACTGTCATTTTTCAGTATCTGGCAAGACAAAAAAAATTTACTTCATACACAACCATATTTTTGGGGGCTTTTGAGACTTTCTTCCACTACAATGGATCTTTAAAATTGCAATTTCTCCATAAAAGGAGTTTTTCAGATTTTAATCCTTACAGATTCTTGGTTTAGATACCCATAGGCAACTTTTCTACAAACCAGAATGTCCGGAACATTTTTTTTCTGAAAATGTCAATTCGGCTGAACTGTGATTTTAATATCAATTCAATTACAAAAAGCAATCAATTGGTTTATTTTCTACTCATTTCATTAGAAAATAATTACTAAAAAAACCTTAGCCTTTTATTATCAACAGCATTCGAACAACTTTCTATTTACATTTATTAACTGATACTGTATCCTTTTCAGATATCAAAATTTGGTGAAGAATATGCAAGGTAAAGATAAAGCAGCAACTTTCAGTTCTAGTGAAGTCCCAGAATGGTACATGACAGCAAAAGAGCCTAGAAGTAAACCTGGACTCCAAAAGGGACTATCCCTCATTTTGGATGCACATACAAATCTGGTGTCAGCTGGTACTGTCAGTGATGACTTTCAGGTAACAATTGCGGATATTACTTTTGGAATCTGGATATCTATGAGTATTTTTCAAGGGATTAAATACTACTAGATTTATTGCTGATTTTCTTGAGTTTAACCCTTTGATCACCGGGCTTTATGGAGACGTGAATCACCGTGGAGGGACACATTGTGCCGGAAAACATATAATGAGGTCTGATGAGCAATTTTGTCCCTACTTTGGTGAAATTTTGTGTCTAAATCACACAAATACCTTCCTCCTAACATGTACTGGGGGCTAAGCCAAGTTTGTTTAATACTACCTCCATTCATAACCCGCAAATGCAGTGTAGCAAAAATGGGGCAGATGTTTTTTAATTTCTTAAATTCCACTTTAATAAAAATTTTCTATAGGTCAAGAAACATTGTTTCCTGTATCACATTTGATTTTTTTCTGAAAAATTGTCAGTGTTTGAGCTTGTTTAAGTGGAATAGCAAGGTCTAGAAAAACATTTTTGGCTATAGTTTCACTAAAAGTATTGTCACAGGCACAAAATTTGACCTTTCTGCAAAATTCCTTTTTGTCAGACTTTCTAAAACATAGGGCTAGGGTTTAGAATCATTTTCCAACATTTTGTGGGAAAAAATTTCTTGAGCTAGAGCAGCTAAAAGTCAAAATTTCTAGTATCAAGATTAGAAGTGATAAAACTCCATCTTTTTTCAAAAGCATGCCACAAGAAGGGGAGTGGAGGAAATGAGTCAATTCCCTCTCCAAAAACTTTATAACAGTCCAACTTTAAAAGTCATGCAGGGTTAAGAGATCTTCTTCACCAGTCTCTGTGAGTTTAAGAGGGACAAAGTTGTTTTGGGCACAATGCACTCCTTCTCAGTAAACAAAGGGTTAATATTACAAAGAAGAATGTTTTTGGAACTTCTTATTTCATATAGGAACAAATACAATTAGTAAATTAGGCGAAAATCTAAAACATATGCAAGATAAATGACATAGTAGATAAAAAATTAAGGAATTATAATTCCTTGAAGGATGTTACAATTTTTATGCAAACTAAAGCAATTAATTATAATCTGAGAAAACTAGGAGAGAAACAAGTCTTTGAAAACATCAGGTTAATTTGCTTGAAGTTTGATTTGAAATATTTTTAGACCAGTTCAGTAATTGCCAATTCTTCTTTAAACTGAACAATGATAAGGCCAGATTTGAAATCCAACTTCTTTAGAGTCCAGTTACAATCTAATTCAATGAAGATAAAAATTTTGATAACAAATATATATGATGAAGTGATCTTTTAACAGGGATTCTTCAGTAGAGTGGATAATAATGACAAATACCCACTGCTAAATGAGAGAAGTATTCTGTTGAAGACTGGCCATACCAATTACGTTGCACTAACAGCCACAGATGTCATTGCTGATGATAGAATAAAAGATGTGCCATTTGAAAAAAGGAATTGTTACTTCAGGTATTTATTTACGCTAAGAACTGTCACATGAATAGTTACCAATACTTAATTAACTCATAGTCTTCCAGTGAGAAACTTTCAATATTATCATAAGTGGTCATGTATTCATTCAATTGAAAATAATTATGTATTTCATTCCAATCAAATTTTTGGACATAGATTCAGGAGAAATTAAAGATGAAAACTGTAATAGAATATCACATCTGTATCTATTCTTAATCATCTCATTCTTGCTCACATCACATCCATCATATCCAAAACAAATATCCCTTACATCTTTACTTATTTCAGCGATGAACAACCAGATGGCCATCCCTTGAAAACCCACAAGAAATACACCAGAGCAAACTGCCTATTGGAATGCTCACTAGATTATGCCAAGGATAAGAACATGGACCCTTCTTGTGTGCCATGGTATTTTCCAGTGGATAATGAGCAAAATGTAAGACCCTGCACACCCTGGGAGAGTAGGGAATTCCTTAACAGAATGAGTGCCATGCCTGATGACCAATGCAAATACTGCTTGCCTGATTGTGCAGGAACACAGTATGAGGCTAAAGTAACTGCAGCACCATTCAGAAGATGTGATAACAAGAATCTAGGATTAAGCCAGATGTGTGATACTACTCAAATTGCAAATCCACCCATTTGGGGAGAAGCTGTGAGTATTTTACATGACAATTAAAGGAAAGAAGCATTGAGTTGACCAGAGTAATAGAAGAGGAGGAGGAAGAGCAGCAGAAGGAGGAAGAGGAAGAGAAAGAGGAGAAGGAGTTTAAATTTACAGCAATAAATGGGGCCTTTTTAAATGAAAGAAAGCCTGTACAGAAGTAAACTTAAACTACCCAGGGACACCCCAAAACTAAAAAATTCAAAACTTTACCTAAGTGGCAATCAGTTTTAGGTCAAAGGGCGTCATTTAAGACTGGGAAAGTAGAATGTTTGACAAAAACATTTAATTAGTCTGGAGCATACTTCAAGCAAAACTGGGACAAAGAATGACAAAGCCTGTAATGTAAAAGCAAAAAACAAAACGGAAAACAATGATAATCTGAGTAGCCTTTGCTTGCTAATAATGAATGATGTTTATTTTTCTAGGCCATGAATGACTATGTATCTGCAATTGGCGATTCACCCTACTATGTAAACGAATTGATTGACAGCAACAAGAGGGAATACTCTTTCCAGTCCAATGAAGTGTTCAATGTCATGAACAAAGAGGGAAGAACCTATGATGCATATGACAAGGATATTGCCATTGCTCACTTCTTCTTTGAGTCACCGACAATATTTCAATATATCAGAGCTGTAAGTAAAAAAAAGTTACAAAATATGGGCTGACATTAAATTTATATGAATTAAAATCATGAAAATAGAAAATGTGTTTGTAATTGTATGTAATTTCTACTCCATTGAAAACACTTTACTCTTCATTTCAGACCATAAAGTTTACTTCTCAGAGATGGGATCGTACATAGAATCATTTTCATTCACAAAACTCAGGAAGAAAATATCTTCTTTATTAAATTCTGAACAGTAAATTTGCTAAATTAGTGATTTTTAAGTAAATGTCTATTGATGTAGTCAGCCCTTGATGTGGGTTAACACTCTTGTGGGACCCTTAATTAAAATGTCATTTCTTCTGTTACAGCCTTCAATGACAATAGAAGGTTATGTATCCCAACTTGGAGGACTACTTGGACTATTTATTGGATTCAGTCTGATGTCTGGAGTTGAACTGATTTACTGGTTCTTCGTCAGGTGGATAAGAAAGAAGACATCTGGCAAGAACAAGGTTAATAGCAAAGAGGTGAAAATGAGTGATGACAAAAAGGGAGATAGGCCATATTCTGGGACATCCCTTGACAAGCTGGGAAATCCCCCGCCTGCCCGTTATGATCCACCAGTTGAGATCATTGCTGCAAATGAGCCATGATGGGACATAATAAATGTAGATAAATGTACTTCCTCTATTTCAATTTAGATTGGGCGAATGATGTAAGTGTTATGTTTTCCCGGAAAATTCATTTCAATGGTTTCCTAACTCATTGAAGAAAGTTTTTCCGGGAAAACGCAATACTCACATCATTCACCCTATTTAAATTGAAATGGAGGAAGTATGCAATATTAAATTGTGATATGAAATAAATTTTTGATCTTCAATAGCATTATTTATTGTCAATTGAAATTATAGTATTTGCCGGAAAATTAAAGAAAGGGAATTTTGTGTTTCACTAAGGCTCCCCAGGTTGAAGGTTTTGATGGCGATTTTACCGAGGGCTAAAGAAAATGAAATAATCATGTCCAAAAACAACTTTGGTAGTAAAAATTTTCCGGGGAATGGTTCCCAGGGGGAGTCCTGCAGGCTTTTTCTTTACGTAGTAACATTTTCATAAAAGTGCAAATTTTTCTAGGACCAGAATGCTTTTCAAAATTTTAATTGTTGATGTTAGTGCAAGATCATGCCAAACATTAGTAAAAAATTTGGATTTGCTTTATTTTGATTTTAAATTTGGGGAAAGTGCAGCATTTCACTTCATACGACATATACGGCCAGGACTGGCTGAGTTTTTGAAAGATTTCAAAATTTTTTGCTCAAATTGCTTCTTTTGCATGACATTGAACTCAAAAAGTAAGTCCTCACCAAAATCGATGTTTCTTGGTTTACCTTAGTTTCACGTCTGTTTGCATTAATACAAAATTAGGGTCCGGACTTCTTTATGTAGTCAATTACTAAAAATGCCCACCGGCCCTTGGAAACTTGTTAAAAGTAAGTATTTTTACAAAATATTAGGATTGCTGAAGAAAAAATTCCAAAAATTGCCAGCCCAGGGCAGTTTTGACCCCTGCCAAATTGGCCATTTTAGCCTATTTTGGTGCTCCATTGAAGTAAATTTGACCGGCTAGGGCTCCTTGAAATTACAAAAATTTTAAGAATTGTATAATTAGCAATCATCGTTGGGTCCAAATGCATGATTCAAGCCCCTTAAACCTGAATTTTGAGGCACTTTTAATTTTTCTCCTCTCCCTAATAAAATGAAAACCCTGATAGTTTTATTTCACAATTTTATGTGCTTGATCACAAAGGCTATAATTAACACAAAACCCTTAGAAGTGTTAAAAAATTAATGTCAAAGTTAGTAAAACTTTTACATCTCATACGGTTTGTTTTGGTTACTTTTATGAAATTGAATTTTTCTTAAGTCTAAGGCAAAAAAATAGACTAAATCAAAATGGTCAAATCTCTGGTATCTAGGATCTGATTGGCCTTTGCTTGGATGCATTAGAAAGCTTAGAATTTAAGCTTTCTAAAACACTCCTTACTTTTTAATTTGATAAATAACAGACAACAAAATGGAAAATTGGCAGATCACATAAAACCTGTCAACACCAATAACAGTTACAACCACAGTTTTTAACACATCAAAAATTTTTCAACTGTCTCAAAAAAAGGATATGAAAATTATAAAGCAAGGTGTGTTTTGGAAAGCTAAAAAATTACCTTCTAAAATTTTCCTTACTTATAGAGTTTTGCATTATAATGTGAAAAAATTGTGACAAATTTGGAAACTGGGTGAAACAGTATAAATGGTTGTAGAACAAAGGATTAACTTTAGTGGTTTTACCCTATTCGCCAATTTTCACATTTCTTGGCCAAAATTTTATCAAAATTAAGAAGTAAGGGGTGTTTTGAAAAGCCAAGATTTTCAGCTTTCAAATGCATTCAAGCACGAGTAAATCTGATTCCTGAGAAAAGAAATATGATAGGTTTTGTTAGTCTAATTTTTTTGCATCACTGTCTATTTTAGATGGGATTGCAAAAAACATAGTTGTTATTATCAAGATATAAATTAAGAACGTCAGAAATAAAATTCTTTCATTTCTTTCCTTCAAAATGTCTGACTATATTTGGAATGAAAATAGATTTGACTTCTTATTTGTCCACTCATGGCGGTCGTACATTTATCATAATGCATCATCACTTTGGATTAAAAGAATTACACTTCTAGAAAAAGAAAGCTCAGATTAAATCCAGTAGGTAAATAGAATGCACATGTTATATTTGGATGTGCCAGAACCACTGAAAGCTCATGATGATAATTTTACATTTTCCTCCTATTTTTCTTTTTATTTCTATTTTCACCATGTTTGATAATCTGATTATTCTACTTCAGAAGTGGAAAAGTAGCTCTCTAGCTCTGACTATTTCATTTCATTGAAGAAAAAGAAATATGAAATTGTATTTACATTAAGATTTTTTTGAAAAATTGCCTTAAAATATTTTGATCTCCTTGCTTATAAATCTTTATTTTTATTATCCAGTAACATTTGGAAAAGTTTATTGAAACACTGTTGCAAAAGAAAATGCGTTGATTGTTGCAAAAGAAATTTGGATTTATTAATGGAAAATATTTTTGAGTCAGTTACAATCAATGCAAAATTATGGGTCAGTTGGCGCAATAATTTGCGTTAAGCAAGCTCAACGGAAAATTATTACGGTATCCATGACTAACTCAAAACAAAATATGCGTC
>JAOWAT010302619.1:0-15630 GCA_028571025.1 Longipedia americana
CAGGAAATAATTGTCCCTATCGGATCGCTAACGCTCGTCGCAGATACAAAAATTTTCCGATCTTGAGATGAAGAATTCCCCTATTATCATGCAGCAGCACCAGCACCAGCAACAGTAGAGGCATCAGGGACTGCATCATCATCCCAACAACAACAACAACAACAATAGTGAAAGCAACAACTCACTCATCTGACTGAACAGGGTTCTGAACGTTTCAGTTCTTGTTTTTTGATGCTTTTTCTAAGATATCTGGATAAAATGTAAGAATGTTGAAAAGCAGCAAAATCGAATCATTTTTCGTTGAATGAAAAATTTAAGGTTTCCAAACTTTTGAAAAAGTCAGCCAAACCACTTGTACCAGTATGTCCGTGTTTCAAGTTATGCAAATAAGTTCTAAATTGAAATACATTTTGACGCAATCTTCTACCTAGGGCAAGTAATTAATTCATATGATAACCAATTTTAATGAGGAAAAATTTTCGCATCTTATTAGCATATTGATATTCAAGCAATACTCTGATTCATTCTAAATTATACAGAGAATTATTCAAAAAATGTTGGATGCTGTTCTAAAAATTCGGATAACATGATACTGAAATAATTTAGAATTTTGATAGTATCATTTGACTATAGTTACCAGCAAGATCTCAGAATTGATTTTTTGAATACTTTGAAAAGTCATGAAATTTGAACAGATTTATCTTTTTATTTTTGTTCTTGCATTCTGCTTCAACTTTACTCATGGTCAGGGTAAGAATAGCATCAATATTTATGAAATGGAATAAGCAGCAAAAATTGCATATTAAACCAATTTTTGAAAAAGATAAAAAAGATCCTTTGAAAAGGCAATATTGGACTTTCCTTGTGAAATGATAATTTTCTGGCAAAATATTAGTTGATGGCAGATGAAAAACAGGCAAAAACCTGCAATATCTTAGGAAAAGTGCAAACATATCTTTTCAAACTCCATTCTTGACTAGCTCAAGTTCTAAAATTACATTTCATATGAAATTTTGGTTCAATTTGGTTAATACAGGGCAATATTTGTGCACCCAATAAATTTTAAAATACAATTTTTCCCACAGTTATTGATGTCATCAGTCTAATTATTGGTGGCTTTGCTGAATTCTTCAGAATATTTTTCAACAACCAGAAGTTCTACAGCGATAGAAGAGATGATATTGGAAATCTTGTAACAAGCACTTTTAGACCAGGTAACATGAAGTTTGAAAAGTTTGCATTAGGATGCAGTCTGCTATCAATTTTTAGACCTGGCAACTTGGGAGACTTTTTTGGTGAATTTTGGAAATTGTAATCAATCCCCAAATGTGGCGAGCTCGGGTGAAACAACCGATTTCCGATTTTTTTACATCTTATTTTTTCCCATAAATTCTGAATCTAGATACAATAAAGCAACTTTGATATCAATAAATTTTTCTAAAATAATTGCTAGAACTGCCGATATCTGGCATTTTTTGTTATAAATTCTGCCTGTGTAGCCTGGTGTTTTCACTCCTTTTTTGCTCTTTTCTCTTTTCTATCGGCAAGCGAGATACGTTTATTTCATCCGACACTTTTTTAAAATTAAAGAAATAAACTCCTGAATCTTAGATAATAGCTTGATCTACCAAGAAGATATTTTCATTCATATACGTGCAAGATGGCATGGATGTACAAGATTCAAAATTGACTTTGAATGATAGCTATGTTTGATTCAATAAACCCAAGCTATATGATTAAGTGAAGATTCATAGAGTGTCAGTGATGAGAGATATAAATAACGTATGATATAGGACTTGGTTTGGAAAATAAAATTAATGAACCTGTGCTTCACCTCAGTTTGGAAAATAAAAGTTTTGTGCAATTTTGAGGAAACAACATTTAAAATTTGCTGTTTTATAACAATTTTATGGGAAATTATTTCTTAAGCCAAAAATATTGCATGTATAAAGGGAGATAAATGGTAAATTTAGACTTTCAAAATAATACACCTTGGAATGATTTCAAAAATCTGTTGGAGTATCTCTAATTAATTCTTGTTGATGTAGAGGAAGTATGATTTTTTGTAGTAAACTAAGAAAGTGAATTTATTTGACTCAGTGGTCAAGACAACAGAAAACTCAGGATTTTTGAAAATTCTAGGTTTTCAGATATTAATTTTTGATAAGTTTCTCCCAAAATGTCCAAGCTTGATAAGACAACAAACAGCTTTGGATTTGGTGAAACCACTCAAGAGTAACAGAACAAATAAAACTATTGATACAGATATCGATTGCTACCTCTGTCCGATTAAAATTTGAAAATATTATCAGAAAATTATTATTGAACCATTTATAATTCCATGGGAAAGAGTTCGTAAATAATAAGGGTGGAGAGAGAAGAAATGTATTGAGACAAATGAAATTATTTGATTTGTCATTCTCAATCAGATCTTAATCAGACTGTGGAAAAATGATACGTTCCAAATTACAAAAGTACAAAAAGAGAAAATAAAAATTACTATTGAAAATTTGGGGGAAAATGTTACACTTTTCAGTAGTAGAAAAGCCCATACTCAGCAAATGTCCATAGAATTAGAAGCAGCAGTTCTATTGGGTGACAATTTCGAGCACTCTCCAGGCAACTCTGTCAATACCAATGAATAAATAAATAAATAAATATGATGATTGCAACAGTTATGTGTCTACAAATTATTTGCAATTATCCCAAGTATATAACTAAAATTCAATTTTGCTTAAAACCAAATTTCATTCAAATTAATGAGATTTGTGTTTTAATCAAATTTTCAATTGAATGCAATTAAAACTGATAAGATTTTATTTGACAATTTCTTCCAATTGTACAAAGCAATTATTTATTGGATCGTGATATTTCCCTTTTTCTTAACAATTTTCAATGAGGTTTCATTTTTCTTCAAATGGTTTTCCTGAACCAAAGCAACAACATCCATTAAATGTTGAAGCAATTTTCCCTGTCCAGGTTTTTCTGGAAACATTCCTTATGCTCTCAGGCAAAAATTGCAAAATGTGGAAAGTTGAGCTCAAAGTTTGATATTTGAAAACTTGAATTGAAAATAGCTGAAGGAAGTAATTTAAAAGTCTTAAAGTTTTTAAGATTTTCGAAACCCAAATTCTATATAATAAATGTTTTGAAATATATTAACTGGGCTCTCAAGTTATCTATGAAGAACTTATGCATTCACCTTCAAAAGGAAAGAAAATGAGATACACACAATTTGCAGAATTTTCGATGGTGAAGCCTGTGTAAAAATGCCTGCTCTCTAACAATAAATAAATTGTTGCATGATTTTCTAAAGCCAAAAACCAAAATGTCATCAAAAATGGTTTTAAAATTACAACTTTTCCAAAAGATTAACCAGAAATAGAGACAAGTACCGTTTACTTTTTATCATTTTCTTCTATGATCTAAATCAAGTTTTAAGCTTGATTGAAAATGATGCCTTTTCCCAAATTTTTACAAATCATCTCAATTTGTCACCAAATTATACTTCCTCTTTACAAACAATTGACAAGGGGTTGAAATGTCTTTATATTTGGATTGAATTAGTTAAATGTTCTTAAAAAGTCAATCCAATTTTGAGATCCATGATATATTGAATTATCTTGCAATAATAGATATTAAATTTTCTATGAGATCACGCTGTTATGAATTGATCTTAACTGAATTTCCCTGTAAGAGGGAACAAAATTGGTGTGTTATTAAAGAACAGTAGGACAAAAATATGGCTAATAGGATTGTTATGACAAACGTGCATGGAGCTGGATTGAGCAATCCATCCAATCATTTTAACTATATTTTTGTCTGGCTGATTTGAGTAACGACAACATTTTGTTCATTTTAACAGGGAACATCAGTTAAGTGCTTTAACCCTTCATGTACCCGGCTTTTTTGTGAGCAAAAAATTCACGGGGGTTATTTGAAATTGCCCTTTTGATTAAAAATGCTCTGGTGTGCTTCAAATTGATCCAATTAAATACTGTAAATTTTGTGACTGGAAATTTGGTGACAATGCTTGGGAGTATTTGTTATCCACCGATTTGAGTCTTAGCTCTAAATTTTGAATACTTACTTTCACTATCTATTTGCAATAATAGAAATGATTTGGCAATTAAACAATTTCACGCCATTATGCCTTAAACACCATATGATGTGTAATAGTAATGTGTAATAGAAACCCCAATTTAAATTCCGCAAAAAAACTTTTGAGTCTATAGACATCATCATTATTAGGCAATGACCCATTTCTGACTCATCTACCGTCCACTTACTATCAAGCTGCTAAAAACAATTATTTTAGACGGCTATTAGTGTCAAGATTGAACGTGCATTAAATCTGTTCAAAACCATTCTTCATTGCAAATCTGATGTGAAATTCCGACTCCGTTCCTTCGCCACGTGATTAACCCAATAAAAATCCTCCGTATTTGCATTCATGCAATTGAAAGCACATTAATCTGGATGCAGAACAGGAAAATTTGAAGCTGTTTAAGATCAATGCTTCTAGGGGATTTTCAAATTTATCTACAGTAGATTTTGGTTCTTTGGAACAATAAACAGACCGATGTGTGATATTCAGAGTGTAAAATTTACAATTTTGCAATGAATTTAGTTGATCAATTTTCAAAAAGAAATAAAATTTTGTCTCAAGTATTGATGCATTTAGAATGCCAATTTTCAACTTCGATTATAGAATTTGAGCTCCAATTTAATTAAAAGATTGTTTTAACAATCATGAGTGACAAAACCTCACTTTTACTCCCATTTACCCAAGCTAACGGTAAAGCAATTTTCTTTGATATATCATCTGTTTAAGATTGTTCTAGATTGTATTTACAAGATGATAAACCTGCTGCCCACTATCCAATCAAGCAAACCCATTAGTGTTCACAAAATGCAATGCTCATTTTTATTGTATCCATCCAGATATTCATTTAATAGTACTAAGGGTTTAGATTAACACTACAGTGAAAATTCGAGCATTCTGAATTTAGAATTTTCTCTTAGTACACTAGATTAAAGATCATAAGTAAGGAGTATTTTGACATGCAAAAAATCTCATCTTATCAAAACATCTCCTACTTTTGAATTTTGAAATATATTTATGAAAATTGCAAAAAACTATAGATGGTAAATTTGGAAAAAAAAACATTTTTGCAGATTTTGCATTTTTCTGTAAACTAACCTTCTTCACAAAAGTTCAATTTTCTCATATAAAACTGGAGCAAAATTCAAAAGTAAGGACTGTTTTGAAAAGCTGAGATTTTGAGCTTTCTAAAACACCCCTTTCTATGGAATTTTGAAGAAACTTTATATGAGGTATTTGTAAAATAGCCAGTGTAAAATTTTTCCGAACAGTCTTTATATTCCAAAAGATCAGCCAGTAGTAAAATACATTTCAATCTTTGATATCCATTCTTACAGTTTGGTGCATTTCATCCTTTATTTGATAGCACAATTTTATATTCAACAAAATAATTGAGACCGTTTTTTTAGCAAAGATTTTACATTCACAAGTAACCCAAAATGCATTCTTTATGTAAAATTACACTAAGACCTGTGTGATAAATGACATGCATTATATTAAAAGGAAGTTTAGAGAGAAAATCATGAAAGCATTATTCTTTAACCTAGTCACATTATCTGAATTTTCTATTATAATAAGAATGTAAATTGCATAATTATTGCATTATTGTTACAATAAACTTGCACATGAATTCTGAACAAGGGCGATTAGATATTTTAGGTATGCATACTGAATACAGTTAAGAATATTTTTCTTGTTTTCATTTCGCCATTGGCTACTTTATTAGAATGATATTTTTGAACGCATTATTAATAAAACTGTTAAAAGGGGTGGTAGAAGCAATAATTGCTTATCAAATGGTATTAAAAGGCATAATACAAACTCAAATAAAATTGATACAATTCACTCTGCATTTGAATTGGACATCTAACTAATATAATGCAGAATAATTTAATGGCCGACATTTTGCTTCTGGCTTTAGATAAAGTTATCTATAATTCGACTTGAAATTTTCTGAATTATTTGTTGAGCCAATTTCAGGTAAACGGAGTATCACACGATAAAACACACCATGCCCAAACGAATTTTGAAACTAAATTGAAATTTTTATGTCAAACTCATTCAGTCCAGAAATGTGCTTAAAATGGCTCTAGAAATCTTTCTGGTCTTACAGACCCAAAAAAGTATCAGCTTGAAGACCCTTCAAAGGGGAGTCAAAGGGCCTCTAGAAAATCAGGAAAATCATGTTTCTGCATTTTCTTACTAAAATCAATGCTTTACAACAAAGACAATGAATGAGTCATTGTTACCTTCTAAATCAAGTTTCACTTACATTCTTCAGAAGTTCCTTGGGTTGTAGGTCCATAGAGTCCAGCTATCAAATAACCTAGCAAATTCCATGATAGTAATTTGACCAAAATTGAAAATGGGCCCCCGAGATGGGGGGGGGGCAAATGCATACCAAAATGTTCAGGAGACATTACGGCATAATATGTGTAAGTTTCCCTGTGGGGTTTTTCTTCTATCCAGAATATTCAGCAAATTAGTAAAGTTGATCCAGTCATAATTGTAGTTTCAGATGTGACATTATATAGTTTGGCAGAAAATCACAAAGCAGTGAAAGAACTCCCTCTGTTCAAATAAAATCTCTATGTAAGCAGGCTTTTTTTGACAACTTTTAGACTCGACAAATTAGGTAAAAAAATCTGTATTTCGCAGTTTCAGGAAAATTTTGCTTGAGTTTCAAAGAAATCATGCTGAGTTTCATGAAAATTTTGCTGAGTTTCAAGAAAATTGAGATCTGTTGCAAGACAAAATAGCAAAGAATAGTTGTAAATATGACTAAATTTACATAATTTCAGTAATTTTTTTCCAAAATGCAAGTAAGCATTGAGTTTTTGTGGTAACAGTAATGTGTCTGAAGCAAAATAAGCAATATTGGAAGATTTCATAAAAAGGCGCGTATTCACATATCAGGTAAAAATTCTGTATTCTTGAGTTTCGGTGAAAATTTGGTCTGAGTTTTGGCCTAATTTTTGTCAAAAGAAAGCCTGGTAAGTGAGATTTAAAAAATATCTTTAAACCTCGGACCATTTTGTCAAAACCAAGCAAAATTTTCTAAAACTCAGCATTAAAGCACCAAAATTGAGAAATGTATAAATTCTGCAACCAAAATGATATGAACAAATTGAAGACTACTTAATCCACTTGAAGTTTGCTCAGCAAGCAAATAATTTATTATTAATTCTTTTAGCCAATTTTATGTGGACAGAGTTGTGAGCCCAAGAGGATCAATAGACTTCAATAAATCATCACTCAGAATCAAAATCCAATGTTTGTATTAAGGAGAATAACAATGTCCTTATGGCAGTAAAGAAAATATCTATTTAGGTCATCAATCCCAAATCATTTGCATAAAGCAATTCTATTTGAATTAACTCGTTCTTATTTTCCCCGAAGACATCAAAATTAAAATAACTCCACAATAGTTATTTACCAACGAAAACAATAATGAAGGGAAAGATAAATCATAGAGCAATTGTCACAAAAGCATTTACAGTTTTAATAAAAGTTAAGCATTATAAAAATGACAATATTACTTGTTTTAATTTCTTTATATATCTCTAAAAACACTTGAAATTGTTAATCATATTTCAAATGCAGACACTGAAGAGCTCTAGGACAAGCAGATACGCAACAAGCAGAGAAATAATAAAATTTAGTTATTTTTTTGCATTTTGATCAAGAAAATAATATTCTATCAAAGATATCACCAAAAATATGGAATATCTATATATGATCATTTTTTGACAAAAAATCATTTCCTTCCTCACAAAATATCTACCAAAGACTTTCAGGAGTGTAAAATATGGAAATCCATTGATTACATTCCTGAAAATCTTTGAAGATTACACATGTCGCATCTACACAATAATTCTGGTCTGAGCACTTCACATATCTATTTTGAAAATTTCAAAAAGCAGGTCCTACTAATCATAAAAAGTTTCCTCTCCCTAAACCTTTTGATATTTTCTTTCAAGTGATATTTTGAAGCCAAGGCAATGAATTCAATGTACTGTTAATAATTCATTAGACTTAGTGCAATGCAGTGTAATGGGTTTGGCAACTAGAACATGACAAGCAGGAGCAGCAGCTTCACTTGGAGAATGTGAAAAACAAGAAAGAAATCTTATGGCAGTCAAGAAAGACACTTGCATGAAATCATGATTTGTTGTCACAAAAACATTTATCTTTGAAAATTCAGATTTACAGTTTTCAATTTTCAGGAATGAAATCAGTCATACTGATTTGAAACATCTGAATAAGAAGATTTCAAAAATGACAGGATGGCAATATCTTATGGTGAATATAGATATGGTCGACTTTATATTAACTAAAAGCTAACAGTTATACAAAAGAATCTTTATAATTTCCATTTTTGGATTTGAGTTTATAATGGAACAATTGTGCCATATTTTTTCATTACAGTTTTGAATTTGCAATCTAAAATTGACAAGTCTTATGCTAGTCAAATTGAACATCATGTACCGTATGACCACCTAAATCGGACCTAAGCTCAAAATGCTTAAATTTCACCCTAGTTTCATTTTAGCTTTGCTTTAGGTTGCATTACAGTATATTTAGAAGAGGCATGAGTCATAAGACACCTTCATTGAAGGTAATTGTTGCAAACATTTTTGACAACGGACCATACTTTGAAGAGAAGATAGAAAATATTTTTAGACTTCATTGAAATTTTAATGAAAACTTTCTAACCATAGATATCACTTATTGGTCAAGATGTAAAAAGTACCAGCATCATAAAAGTCAACTGTTCTCGTAAAACCACAAAACAAAAAATTTCACCCTCTTCAAATCGAAAGTTAATTATTGTCAATCATATATCCTGAATTTAAACATCATCTTTTTTCAGATAATTCTCAACGAATTTCGACTTTGTAACATTTTCATTGTCCATATTTTTTAGGGGGGGGGTTGGGGCAAAGAAATTTTGACTATTATTCCATATCTAAAAGACATTAATTTTCGGAATTTAATATTTCTCACGAGCAATACAAGCACAAAGCAGTCAATGACATTTTCCTCTTACTTACAATTAGCATTGCTCACTAATTTTCATACTTTCCAAATCTTATTAATATGACAAGTACACATTTTACTTGACACTACATTCATCTTTTAAATGTACTTATTTCCATGAGAATATCAAAATTCAAGGAGAATGAAGCAAACGCTTTTAACAAATTTGAGTATAAATTTTGATAAACTGGCTTGAATTTTTGATATCTTCTTTGAACATCATCATGAAGATAAATTGGGACGTCCCAGAGGATTTTGGATCGGAAAGAAATTTTGTAAAATTGTGAAAATTGCATTTTAATATTTCATTTACTTCATGTAGTGAGAAAATTCGGCCTTTTTTTAAAATAGTGCACTTTTGGGATACTTTCTGAATCTGAAATGTTGCTCAGGGCTTTAGAATATGCTATAAGATTGAATGAGCAAATGCTTGAGTATTGAAAATTTTTTGTCTCACATTTAAAACCCATTGGGATGCCTCATTTTTATAATAAACTTCTAACATTAGTGATCATCCCTATTACAATTGGTAATATCTTCACACTTTTACAAGCCGATGTTGTGTTTATATTCCTAAAACCGGGATGATATTCACTCTTAATGTGTTTATTTTCAAATAGACAGTCACATTATTGGAAATAATCACAGACACGATATTATTATTGTAACAGATGTAAGTATTAATTGACAATAGGGTCTTAATTGAATTTTGGTCATTTTTTCTCCTCGGTTTCATTCCTATTTCTTTTCTTCTGTCATTTCCTATCACGGTCAGTTTCTATTGCTAGATATTAAATTTATATCAAATTTTTGAGACCTAGAAATATTGCCCCATTTTGAATACATTTATTGTTAAAATAAACAAAAATTACAAAATGTAAACAGTAGAACCTTTTAAAAACCTGGACAAGGGAAAAATGAATGAAAATTTTGATTCTGGAAACGATTTAAAAACTAAGAAAGTCGTTAGTTTTATTCTTTTAAACTTTAATGACATGATTGAAATGGGAACATGAAATTTGGGGAACATTTACTTCTACAGAACTTTTCTTTACAAGAAGCCACAAATTAATGTAGGCCGTTTTTGAATTTGTACAAGAAGTGAACATTTCTATAAAAAATACATTTTGTGACGAAAATCTTAAAATCCATCTCTAGAGAGTCACTCTAAATTAGATGTTATTTCACAATAGAAATGGAATTACTTGAATGTTTTTTATATTTGAAAATATGATATGAAAATAAGGAAACACTCTTACAAATTACAACACTTCGAGAATTTGCAGGAAGATAATTTTTTTAATAATTTTTCATATTTTCGCAGCATGTAAACCTATCTGCTTATCTTATCTATACGTGGCTCGTGACTAATGGACATTTGATATTTCTTAGAACCACTTTTTCAAGTTCAAACTAAAAATATTTCACAATGCATAAAAATTCATATCTAAAAATGTGGGAAATTGTGCGATGTGAACATTTCAATGAAAAAGAGAAAAATTAGAAAAATGCATGGCCGTACGTAGGAAGGAAGTGGAATGCCATTTTGTTTTTTCTATCCTTAATTCTTTCCTATTTTTAAAGGAATAAAATGAAAATTGTTCAAGGCATATCTATTTTAGGAGTACAATATAATAGTATTAAAGCAGTATTCTAAAAAAATATGTCTAACTTACGGGTTTTTAGAGAGGTAGCTCAGTACAGCCAGGTGCACTAGATATTAATAATACCTATGGCGACATTAATAATATCTCTGGAGACATTAGTAATACAGTCAAAGACGGATATATCGTTCGTACACTTTTAACGTACGACGGATATAGCACCGAATTTGACGACGGATTTAGCGACACTTTACTACATAACGACGGATATAACGACGTCGTTATATCCGTCGTACTCTAAAAGTGTACGAACGCTAAATCCGTCTTTGACTGTACTATTTGCCGTAAGGTTTTCTGACAATTGAAGCAACTATTTCGTTGCCATTTTGATACATTGTAACAGGATGCTTTCACTATTATTTATTTTGGCAGTATTTGTATAATCTCCGAAGACTTTCAGGAGTGTAAATAATTTTTTGAATTATAGAGTAATAACCCCCCCCCGATATTGTACAATTTTTAAGACTACCTGTAGGTGATGAGTCCCCAGTTTTCCATCGCCCCTGCACTGAAATCTGGAACTGCAATCATGTCCTGCTTGGGCAGTGGAAACGGGATGTCAAAGTACTCTTCGTAGTACTCCAGGACTTTTGGACCGACTTCAGCTGCGTAGGCGGTTTGGGAAGAGGCTTCTTTACGAGACCAGATCTTGAATTGAACACCATTGTTTGTTGCAACGCCGTTTCTGCAAAGAAGGAAAGGTCACAGATTTTATTGATTGGAAGATAATTTTTGACACAAAATATCTTGAAGCTTGAAAAAGACGTTTTTATGAGTCTCAGCTCTGAATATTTGACATTTTACTCGAATTTACTCCATAAATATCCAGAAGTTCCAAAAATTCAATCTTTGAATGCTCGATTAACTCCTTTTTCTGAGATCCCAGTAAATCTGTAATCTCCAACGATTTTCAGGATCATAATCAATGAATATTCATTGCTTACACTTCTGAAAGTCTGTGGAGAATACACAAGTGTATCCAACTGTACCTGTAAGTAAAATCTGAGACAACAAATGCCAGCAAGTAGGTTGACATCTTGACTGACTCTTGGTAGACATCCCATACATATTCATCAGTGCCGTCCATAGCGACACCCCCTTGAGCAATGGGCATATTACTGATCGAAATCATATCTTGCCTTCTACCCAAATTGATCTGGAACATGGCCTTTTGCGCTGGTTCATCAAAACAAGGAAAGGCTCTTCGGGCGTCAGTCGCCTTAATGAGGGGTAACACAACAGAGTTGCGAAATTATTCAACATTAGTGTAATCTCCAAAGACGTTCAGGAGTTTAGTCAATTGATTTCATTTGATTACACTCCTGAAAGTTTTGGGAGATTGCACATTTTTTTGTTTTATCTTGCTGCATATAAATTCTATCAGGTACAAAGAATTATTTATGAATCCAATAAAGTATGTAGACGTATTTGAGTTAAATGATAGATTTTACATAGAATTTTTATATTACAGAAAACTTTAATTATCTTTTTCAAAAGCACACAAAAAAATTTAATTTCCGACGTCCATTGAGTCACCTCAAATTGTGTCGTGGCGATGTATCTGGTTTCATTTAATTCATTGCTGAAGTATGAGCTTCTGTAAAATCCTGCTAAATCGTTGTTCAAAATGCTGATGAATTCTATGCTCACCCTGAGTCTTCCAAGAGGCAAAACGTTTCCTGAGGAGTGACATTTCAGAAACAACATTTTACTACTCTCCCCACTAAACATTGACTCTAATCAAATTTGTCAATTTTGAAACTGAGATTTCAAATTTAAATATTGTTCATGATAAAGTAAGGGTGTTTCATGAACGGGTGTCTTTAGTTTTTGAAACTTGTTCACAACTTTGAACAATTGGGAAAGAAGGAAGTATAAATTTCATCCTGTGAGAAGATCTAGATGGGTATCCCTAGTGTACAAAAGTGAAATATCTGAACGACTTTTGGTCCTGAGCGATTGGGGCGTTTTGGGGCTTTCTTTTTGGTACCCACCAATGCATCTTGGTACCAAAGACTCAAAAACGGCCCATAAGCCCATGTAAATGTATATTTCTTAGAAAAATGAAGGATTTT
This sequence comes from Longipedia americana, assembly GCA_028571025.1. Lineage (NCBI taxonomy): Eukaryota > Metazoa > Arthropoda > Copepoda > Polyarthra > Longipediidae > Longipedia > Longipedia americana. The sequence continues at coordinate 12,885 of JAOWAT010302619.1, forward strand.
CTCCATTTTCAATGTGTTCTCAAATAAGCCTGAAAATCCACAAAATCCTTCATATTTCTAAAAATATGCAATTCCAGGTGCTTATGGGCCGTATTTGAGTCTTTGGTATCAAGATACATTTGAAGGTACCAAAAAGAAGGCCCTGAAATGCCCCTATCGCTCTGGACCAAAAGTCGTTCAAAATTCCCTTAAAATGGCCTATTTTGTCGTCAGAGATACCCGTTCAATCACAGAGATGAGAAATTTTGAGTCCTAAATAAAAAGTTGTTTCTAAAATGCCACCTAATTTAATGATATAAAACTCTCTAGCCAAATCGTAGCCATGTCCAATAACATTATATCTCTGATTCTGTTCATTTGTGATTCTTATGGATGCCTCATTAATGGTAAGGTTCTTTATGTGCAAAGTGATGTTATCTGCATTTGCCAAATTGTTTGTAACACTGATTTCGACTTTTCCGTCGATAGTGAAATTGTCCGGAATAATGAAAGGAGTCAAATGGACAACATACCGCTCGGGAGTTAGATGTAACGGCAGTCTCACGTCAGTGACTCTGGGTTCTAAAATCGTGGTCACGTAAGATTCCTGAAACTGATTCGAATTTTCAAATTCAATTTTACACATCCAACTGCCGAGTCTGTATTTGTCTGTCCTGAGTACCGTAATGTGGCACGATCTGGAATCACTTGCATTCGCAACAACATCCGAGACAATGTTCGACTCGCCGTCAGTGACGGTACCATCACTGCTGACGATATAAACCGAGTTGTCCGGGGAAGTCCATACACAGCTGGACAGAGCATCAGTGCTGTCACTCTGCAGGGAACACCAAAGATTAAATGGCTTCTCTTTAGAAATATCTGAATGATCTGATACCAATTTATTGTTGACGAAAGAATTTGCGGAATTTTCACTTCTGGGATTTTCAATTTCATATCTGAAGAAGATTCCCAACAGATTTTTAGAACATCTTCAATATTTTCTAATTTGGAATTATTTTGCACAAATTTGACTTTCGAAAGAGGTTACAATCCTTTCTTGAATGAGATATTTTTGGTTATGGATATCATTTTAAAATGTAATGCTGCATGAAAACAAAATAAAAACTAATTTTCTATTCTAAGAGTCTGTTGGGACAACTCATCTTTTGATAGTTTTCTGTTGATTCAGGTAAAAATCTGGAGGCTTTTCTGGACTGTTCATCCAGTAGAAATTTTTATTGTCATTTTTATTGTTCTTATTCCTAGGTCCACTAGCACCGTTCAAAATTTGCACTGATGGGTTACTGTCTACAGATAAATAATGTCCCAATGTCATAGAAATGAAGCATCCTAGTGTAATTAATGTCGCCGATTTACCCCTCATGATTAGGATTGATATAATTATAAGCGTATTCTAATTTTGAATGCATAAAGGGAACTGAACTTTTCAGAAATACTAATGGGGTCAATAACTAAAATTTCTTTCTTCAATAAGATTCAAGGTCAGACGTTGAAATTCACTAAAATGTTTATATTTATAAATTTTGTTGAAGTGTTAAGACATAGTTTCTCTTTCAAGAACACATTTCTTGGTCATTAATTCTAAATAATTATTTTGTATCAACATAAAATTATTTAAAAAATAGCTAAATTTAAGTTAGCTTGATAAAAAGTGCATCATACAATAGGAGAATTTTATCCAGAATGTTAATAGGACCAAGTTTCAACATGTAAATACTGACCAAAGAGAATGTTACAACAATGTTTCTCTAGTTTGAAAGATAATAAGCATTGAAAAAGAAATGTTGTTATTGGATACAAAGAGACAAACACACTCTAAATTGTTTGAGTTATGAATATCTTGACACTCAATTGACCCATATTTTATTTAAAATACTTTGACTTTTATGCTTACAACGAACTAATAAGAGAAACTGAGATGCGACAGCTTTTATATGCAGTAATGTCTTTGAATGCTATATGACTAATTACAGTTACTCAGTAGTAATACTATTATTGTCCAGTATAATGCACTTTATGCATTTGAGTGCATACAATAAAACATTTGTTGATCAGTCTTACACTTAGCAAGGGCCTTCGAGGACTTACCAATGTAAATTCAAGATAAATTTAGTCGATCAATGACTTACAACATGTAACATCATGAGATTTTCAGGATAAACATTAGGGATAAGGAATTTATGCAAACACTTTTCAACCTAAAAATGAGTTATTAATTATAATTATAAGCATATTGAAATCTACATTTTTGATGTCTCAAAATAAATTTCTAGAAAAAAATTATTCTTACCACGTACAATGTTCTTATATTTATTATTTTTTTTTCATTTGAGTAATACCCAAAGACTTTCAGGAGCGAGTGTAATTAATGGATTTCCTTAATTAATACGCAGGAAAGTTTTTGGATATTACACATTTGTTGAACAAATTGCATTTCAAAGATGTCTTTAATTCATGTTACAAAAACCAATCTTTTATCTCATTATTTTGCGGTAATAAGACCTAGACTTTACAGCTCTAATTTACACGAACTTTCTATTTAGACTAATGCCTTATCTTGTTAATTGCTTGAAAGTCACATTTTAATAGAGTTCATAAAAGAAATTTCACATGTGTGTCATGAATGAAAATGTCTTTCCTTTTTATCAAGACTTTCCGTATTCATGTATTTATTATTAATCGAAGGCCAGGAAAAAATATTTTTCCCTTCATTGTATGATGGGAAAAAATTTTCCCGTCATGG
>JAOWAT010302730.1:0-15627 GCA_028571025.1 Longipedia americana
AAGACATTTGTGGTAATATTCTAGTGCTTCCTTATACTCTCCTTTGCTATTATGAACCGATCCGATACTGTTAAGAATCGCTGTTGTATTGACACTTCCTCGGCTCTTGCTCTACCGAGTTGTTTGATTCTCTGTGATTTCGATAGTTAAACTCTATTTATCCATAGTCAATTTATTTAATGAATAGTAAAACTAAGTCAGACTTAAACAACCCGACCAATTAACCTATCAAAAGGGGCATTCATAGGTTGGAAAAATATCAAAACTCACTATACAGTATCAGGAACAGTGTCGAGCATCCGATTGAGAAAATCAAAAACAATAAATCCCCACAATAATACAGTTGGAAGCATATATTGTCAGCGATCAAGATACGCATAATATTTCTGTATTCTTGCTATTGCGGCAATATTTATGCTTGTTTTCAATATTCTGTTTGTATGATGCTTTTATCTTTTTAAATGCACTTCTTCTGTCGATATACACATTGTCTGACTTATGGGAAGCTAATCAGTCTTAACCCCCCTCAATTAATTTTTTACTTTATTTTCCTTCTTTTATCCTTCTGAGACCTTATTTTTATTCTCAACGTACGGTGTCTTCTGTTTACAAGGAACTCCTTACCCTTTTTAACTTTATTAAAATCAAGAAGTTTTAATGAAATATACTCCTCTATCAAAAACAATTCAGTTAAGATAGGAAAAAAAAATAGGAAAAATCATGGTTTCCCCCCATCATCAAGAAAAAAAATCTCAGACAATATCTATTTTATTAATCCAGCTCACGAAAATAAAGATTCATTTTCACAGATATAATATTTATCAAATAATTCAATATTCATAAGAACCCCCCAAGGGAAAAGAAAAAATGGAGGTACCTGAGCGAGATCTGTTCAACATTAACTTGATGAAATTTTGTATTGAAAAGGCAAGCTGGACTCCACAAACAGACACTGACTAGGTTAAAGGTCGGTATCAGGAATGTCTTGATAAGGTTATCATCGCTGAACAAGTTTTTAGGAATGCTGTATTCGGAAACACCCCAGGAAAGCCAAATGTGTAGATACCTTAAGAGTGAGGGTAATCCACTGATCTTGAATGTCTAAAAGATAGATAAATATGTTATTTTTGTATGCAGCCTTGTTAAATAAATACTCCATCAATATGTACACCTCCTCTGATTTATCGGCATATTATCTTGTCAACAGCGAATAGGAAGATAGACAACTTGAAATAAAAAGAAAAAAACAGTTATTAAATATTGAGGCATAGACAAAGAATATAAATGAAGTGTTGGACTTCTTACCCGATTATTATTTTTTTCATTAATATTTTGAACAACCTTTTTCCAATCAAAACAAATTGACAATCTCCTCCTCTCCATTAACAAGAAAATGCTAAAAAATCTATAAAGCACTGGAAAATAGCAGGCCATTTCAAAATCAGCGATTAAAGATTTTCGTAACTTCTTCCTGGATAGCATCCTGATCGATGATGAACAAGCTTAGAAGTTATGGCCCAAGAAGGGTAAAGTGGTCTCTATAAAACTTAAAACTGCAGACTAACGCAAATACTAACACATTGTCATTGATAAATAAATGCACTTTATCAATGTTGAAGATTTGGTGGTTCCTGATTTAAGAACCGTTCATAAATATCCCCAGATTTATCCTAAATTTGCAGTGGATCAAGGTGCTGTAAAGTTTATGTTAAAAGGTACTTTTTCCTTCTTGATAATTCTAGGAGCTAATGTTATGTCTCCGGGGTTGTTAACAGCACAGTCACATATGGATGAAGTAGATGAAGGTAAAATAGTTGCAATTTATGTTGATGGTCATTAACATGCGTTGGTATTTGTTATTGGTTTTATGTAGGGAGTTGGATTGACTAAGAAATCTACTGAACAGATCAGAGCTTAAAAATAGGGAGTGGCTGTTGAGATGATTCACTTTGTGGGTGATGGGTTTTGGAATCTGTTATTCAAAGAATGATAATCTGTGTGTATGAACTTTTTTTCTTTATTTTATTGGACTTCTTTTCTTGCTCAAAGATAGGTTTTGATTTTTAAGGTTGCAGATTCATTAAAAAGAATAGTCGAAATAGATTGTATGTAATTCAAATCATGCGCTACTAATCAACTTTTTGAGGATTTCAAATAATTCTGGCTTAGCAATCTTACCGTCTCCATTTTTGTCAATCGCTGATATGAACTGGTTAACTTCCTGAGCACTAACTTATCTGTTTCTTCCAAGACTCTTGAAAGCATCGTTAATAAGAGCAAAAATTTAGTTCTGTTACAAGGTGCCACTACGATCAGTGTCGTATTTGTTAAAAATAGCGTCGATGGCTTGTCTTAGTTGATCGTCTGTTGGTTTGCTCATTAAAAAATAATTCTTCTCTGTAAATATTATTAATAACCACTTAGTTTTTGATAAGAAAAAATAGTTCTGGTCAGGAAGGTTGGTAAACAGACAAAGGGAAAAAATATATTTTTCCAATGGAGTATCATTTGATATAAAAAGAAAGCAGAAAAAAAATATACATGAACTAATATTCTTTAGGGGGGGGTGGTTACTTTTATGTTTTTTTTATATTAATATCAGAAATCCTTTATCAACTAAAACTATCTAGACATAATTCATTAGTTAAAGATGTTTTTTGGAGGTCCTTTTGGGAATATGGGAGGGATGGGGCATGATGGCTGTACTTATCCTATGTAGATGTAGATGATGAGTAATAACAAATCGATAATGAAAAATACTACGAAGTTCTAAGGGTATCAAACGAAGCAACCCAATAATAAATTGAATAAAGCTACAACGGTCTTCTAAAATAACATGATTCTTAACAAGAAGGAGCCTAGTAAAAGGTATCAACGTTTTATACTATACAGCTGCAATAAATCAAACAAGCATATGCCACTCTAAGTGATCCCGACAAGAGACAAATTTACGACTAATACGGTTCATAAGGTCCATAAAATGGTATTGATCCAATATAATAGTTCTTCAGGTTTTATGAACATGTTCGGAGGTGGAAAGTCACAACAAAATCAAATGCCAAAGATGCAACCTACCAAAAAACCTCTTTAGATCACATTATAACAAGCATATAATGGCTAAAAAATCGAAATTCCACATGCAAGAGCTAGATGTTGTGAATAGTGTAAGGGAAAAGGAGGTAAGAATGTTACCAAATGTTCAACTTGTAAAGGACAAGGTGCTGTGATGAAGATGTTTCAAATGGGTCCTGGAATGTATGGACAGTCACAACAGAAGTGTGAGGACTGTCAAGGAGAAGGTGATATAATGGGGTAGGGAGGGAAGTGCTAGGTCTGCTAAGGAAAGAAAATCTAGAAAAAATAGACTGTACTATCAGTTACAATCTAGAAAGGGGTGGCCGATGGCACTCCGATAACCTTACCTGGAGAAGGTAACTAAATTGTACAGATATATATCTTAATTTTTAGCCAGATGCATTACCCGGAGATCTTATTTTGGTTGTACAGTAGCAACCTCATTAGAAGTTTGTGAGGAAGGGTGCAGATTTGTATTACAAAAAGTCAATTACTCTTCTTCAAGCCCTTACTGGTTTTATTTTTAAGTTTAGACATCTGGATGGTAAGGAGTATATAGTTTCAACGGATAGAAATGAGGTTACGGGGGATATGCAGAAGAAGGTTATTAAGGGTCTTGGTATGCCGTTTGCTAAGGATAGTTTGCGTTGTGGAAATATGGTTATAGATTTTCATGTGTAAATGCCTAAAAGAGGGGATCTTAGTAAATAGGATATTGCTAAATTGATTAAGGTTCTTCCCGGGAAAGTAAATGACAGACCTGTTGATGATAATTATGAGATGTTGGAGGATTATGACCATTCCAACCTCAATACCAATTAAGAAGGAGGCCATAAATAGGGAGATTAAGACTAAGAAGCCGAAGGTGATGGAGTTACCTGCCAACCCCAGTGACAATGTTTCATTTTGTCTAAAAAAACTTATTCACATTTTTTACAAAAATACTTACTCATGTACTCACATACTTACTCACTCTTTTTTCTTAAGCTTTTCTTGCTACAATCTGTAGAGCAACAGTCAGGTTTTTGTTTTTCCATAATAAAAAAGAGACTTGTTACAATTTTCCAATTCATATTTTTTAGCAGTAACTGACAGAAAATCGAGGGCAAAAAAATCTTTGTTTAACCTTGTAGAAAATGGTGGTATATATATATTTTTTTGATATTTCTTTTTATAAATTATTCTGATTAAATTAAAGCCAATGGCCTCAAACCAACAAAGAAATAGAAAGAAAAAGCATGTTGCTGATGGTGTTTTTAAAGCTGAACTCCATTCCTTCTTCCAACGTGCCATCGAAGACTCCGGATACTCCGGATTTGAACTGTCTAGCACTCTTCCCAAACCGGAAATCATCCTGAAGGTAACTAGCACCAAAGAACTTCTGGGGGATGGTGATCAAAGAAAAGTCAGATAACTAGAATCACTTGTTCAAAAAAGATTCGGCTACAAACCCGATGGAATCCAAATTAAAGTTCAAAGACTTAGACAGAAAGGTCTTTGTGCATCTGCTATGGCCGAGTCCATCAAGCTAAAACTTCTCGCTCAGATCCCAGTTAGACTAGCTGCCAGTTCTGTTATTAGAACTGCAGTTGATAAGGATAAGGCCAAAGGATGCGAGGTTATCATTTCGGGAAAGCTTTCTCAACAAAGAGCCAAGTCAATGAAATTCAAGAAGGGATACATGATCTCTTCAGGGCAGATCACCCAGGAATACCTAGAAACTGCTTATCGACATGTGCATTTGAAACAAGGAGTCATGGGTGTCAAGGTTAAGATCATGAAGGACTATAACCCTGAAAATTCGCAATGTGCTAAAAACCCTCTTCCAGATTTTGTGGAGTTTATCGATACTAAAAAGGATACCCCCGAAGAATAGAGAATCACTACTAAGGCAATCGATGTTGTCCAATGATCATTTTATTTTAACTATATTCTTCCCCATTTATGGAAATAGCATTTTTTTATGACTGAAATATAAACAGACAAGATCAGGTGCAAATAGTTGCAGTTATGTCGATTGATTTTAATGCTTGTTAGAAAATATTTAGATTTAAGAAGTTTCCTCTATTCGATATAATTGAAGCATGGATATTTTTTTGATAAATAAAACAATAACAGAGGTTCACTGCTAAACAAAACTAAAGTCAGTATATTTTTATATTGGTGTCTATTATGGGTTTTAGAAAGTTGTTCCTAGCTAGGACCATTTCTCTCCCCCCGCTTTCAAACTAAAAACTGTTGAAAGTAGTAAATTACATGTCTAACCGAGAAGTTCTGCTATGTAGTCAATAAGTGATGCATTTTCATCACTGGGCTTTTTAATATTTTATTTGAATTTAGTTACACACTTTTTTTTGTGTAAACTACCAATCTTTCATGCCAAGTAATCCCTAACTAAGCAATTTTCTCCCAGTATTTTTGAATTTACCCCAATTGCTTAACCGATTTAAGGGGAAAACTAGTTATTTTAAACAAACAATTCCCAAAAATCATCAAATTTATTAGACATCAGTAAATATTCAAAATTTGTTAACTAAAAAAATTTATCTTAGTAACACTTTTTTAATAAATTGATCTACTGATAAGCATCGATAATCCCCATGGGTTCTGGTTGCATGAGTAAAGCCTGCTTCCCCAACAAACTGATATCAGATACAGGAGGTACTGGCCAGTTATATTGATTTAGATGAAAAAAATCTGTTTAAATTCTAAAAACTTGTGGGTGAAGGCAGTTTTGGCAAAGTATGGAAAGCTCACAATAAATTAACCCATTCTGTTCACGCCATTAAAATAATGAAAAAAACAGACATTGTTTCCAAGCGTATGGTCAACTACATCCTTAAAGAAAGGGAAATCTTGTCCGATATAAATCACTAATTCATTGTTAATATGAATTTGTCGTTTCAAGATCGCAGATTTCTGTATTTGGTCATGGACTACATGCCTCACGGAGATCTTCGAATTTTATCAAGACGACAGAATCTGATGACTGAGAATAACGTTCGTAAGAAATAATATCACTTAGGATTTATAACAATCTGCATATTATTAGGCCTTCAGCATCTACATTCGAAAGGAGTTATCCACAGGGACATAAAACCCGAGAATATCATGATTGACGAAAAGGGATATTTCAGAATAGGAGATTTCGGCCTTTCAATGCATTAAGATTCCAAACTCACAAACTAGACATCAGGAACAATTGGTTACATGTCCCCTTAAACCTACTTCAAATAGATTCAATCCTTTGCTGTCGATTATTTCAGTCTTGGAATTATGCTTTACGAGCTATTTGTCGGAAAAAGACCGACCATCTGTAGGAATCGAAAAATGTATGATGAAATGGTAGTCAACTCCGACTCGATCAAAATGCCGTAATAGATGACTAAAAAGCTTAGCAGTGACTGTATTTGTTTTATAAACACTGTAAGAAACTTCATTTTTATTTCAGTTGATCTAGCTTAATCCGAGGAAAAGACTTGGCTATTTTGGTGCTAAACAAGTTTTTGATCATCCTTGGATCAAGATTTAATAGTTAGAATTGAAGAAAATAGCCAGTAAATTAGAAGATAGAAAAATATGGTCAAAAAATGATGTTAATCCATAGGAAGTTTCTACCAACTGTAGAACTGAACCAAATCATCAATAGGATCATATTCAATGTCTGGCATTGTAAAGAGATATTCGTTTCCAAAGTATGTTATCTAAGGTATTTTAGAACTCTTTTCGGGTTACGAGTTTAAAAAATGGACATGAGACAACCTCCCACAACTTTTATTGGATTTGCTTACTCTACATAATATTTCTTTTTTCTAAATTCTATTTTTTAATTACATATATCATGAGTTCGAAACAAGATTTTGACAACAAGTCAGCATCTTCAACAGAAGTCGACTATAAAACTCTGTACAAGTAAGAAAAACAGCTGCGCAAACACTACCAGAAAAAAGCATAATAAATATAATTCAAACTGAGGGCATTGATCCAAGGAGGACCGAATTAAAGTAAGTAGTTCCGAAGGAGAGAAATGTTATCACCTCGTAAGTTCGGTAACCAGCTGGATATTGTCAATGATCTCAAAATGTTTAAAGCTGACTTAGAACTATCCCTATCTAAAGAATCCTTCCATAGAAAACAGGAGTTATCTGTCGAAAACCAGGCCTAGCTAGATTAATCTAATTAGGAAGGCTAGATAGCATAGTCTGAGTACAACTTCGTGTAAAATTTTGTTTCCTTCGGTGTGCCTGAAAATGTCCTGAGATAGGCTGATTCTTTGAAAGAAAAACCATAGATCGAAACTTTGTTCATGACAGAAATACCTAGCTAGTATTTGTGGAGAATGCCTTAGTTATTATCGATGCTAAAAAAACCTTATTGTTTAACAGGCTAAGCAGCTGCTGACAAACTTCAAGAACTGAATTCCTTCAACTATTCTAGTCTGAAACCTTTTATTCTGAATTTCAACCTGGAGGGAGAGGTTTAGAGTCTTAAATAAAAAGTTAGATACTCCAAGAAGAATATCCTGAGACATTTGAACCCTGAACACATTTTATACGCGTTTTGTATAAAAACACCCGAGGTATTCGTGATCGAGAGATAGGAACCTGAGATAATTATTTACTAGAGAGTATACTGCATTTTCACAAGATACCCCGTTTTCACATTCTGGTAGGAAACCCTGAAACTGATGCTAAACAGCATAAAGATGGAAAGAGTGATAAAATACGCCCAGAGCGAATCGATATTCTAGATATAGGAAGGACTGGGCAGCAACTACGAGTTACAGAAGATGAAAGAGCTATACTACAAGCATATACAACCCTTAAACAATCAGAAACCATCTATTAATCAGCTTTATCAAGTTGGATTCAGTGATGGATGCTCTTAAACTGGAAATTCCAACAAACTTTGTCTCCTTTTGAATTTCAATTTTCTGGTCTATCTTAATGGGCATGTTTCGGAGTGGGCTTTTCAGATTCTTAGACTGTTCAGTGTTGAAACTTTTATCCGGTTGTTTACCTTGGTACTCTATGATGAGCAACTTGTGTTTGTTTCTAAAAATTAGCACTTTCTAAGTTTTTCAATATACTTGTTTGCAAAGATCATCTCCAGACCTTTTATTAGCAAGGCAAAGACTCTTATCGTTGCAAACTATGAGTAGCAACTTCAAACTGAAAACAATCCCTATCAAATTCAAGGATTCCTGATGAATAAAAGGCAGTTTTATGATGCAAAACTGCACAAAAAGTATAAATGTTCACTAGTATTTATTGAACCGGATGGAGTGTCTATATCTTTGGGCAATACAAAGCATGATATCAGAAAATCATAGCCCTAAGTTCTCAAATAGTCCATTTCGAAATATTTTCAAAATAGTGGCAGTAATCAATCGGCTTTTAACTTCTTGACAAAACTGTCTTTCGATTTTGGAACAACTACCTCAAAGCAATAGGCTTTTGAGTACTCAGCATCCAATAGTGAAATGTAGAGTGGATTGAAAATTCTAAATAAAATCGACGACTACATTAAAAAACATATCTTGGTTCACATTCGTCCCAGAAAACAAATCAATAAGATGAAAAGCTACATCAGATAATCTAATAATGGCTACCTTTAAGACGATGGTTTAAAAATTTAACTCTAAAAAATACAAGAATAGTACTACAAAAATTATCCGTAACGCTAGAAGTTTGTCTAGTAAATGATGAAGACCTCAATGTTTGGAAACTATGTGTATTCTCTACTATGATTTATTAGATAGGGTATATTTTAGAGTAATATTTATTCAAACCATATGAATATCATTTTTTTCCTCTGATTTTTAACTCATCTTATCGCCTGTATAGCCTTCTACTGAACATCTGTCCGGATAACGGTATAGCTAGGGTTCACTTCTAAAACTTGACGACAAACCTACAAACTCTCGACGTATCTCTTGGCTTTCAGGTAATTATAGGCCAGACGATAACCGATGGATGGTGATTTTCTAGATGTGAGGGAAAATGCTTTTTCATAAAAATCTGCAGCATCAGCATAAGCTTGTTCCTTCTATCTCATCAAACCCATCAGTTCTTCTGCCTTCCCACAGGATTTGTTCTCCTTAAGTAGCATTCTCAACAGATCCTCAGCGTTATCAAATTTTTTGATCTATATGTAGGACTCAGCATGCAGGAGCCATGCTTTTTCAAGTTCTTATCCAAATTAGGGCTGATATGTGATTTTATCACAGAGTTTCAGGAAATTGTTACCTTATACATCCTTTTTTGTCATAAACTTGGCTATTGCAATTGCCAGCATGGCGGGTGGATATTAATTATGCTGAATAAACGAAAAAAGGTACCAGTGTTAGCACTTAGACCAGCTTTTTGATAATATCGTCTATGTTTTTTGTCTTTCCACCCATCATGTGTACAAACGCCTCCGTAGAAACAAATCGATGATAGGATGCCCGATTCTGCATTTATCGGAGCAAACTTTCACAGATCCTTAAATTTTAAGGATGAACTGGCTTTGTTCGACCTTATATTGCTGAATAGTAGTAGTCTTGTTCTGGACAAAGGAAAATATCGATCATATGAGTCAAGGCATTTTCAGCGTATTGACTGGATTTTTTAGCTATGATTACGGACAGAAAATACCTTTGTTAAACTAAATGAGCGCTTCTGAGCTATCCCTGGAATATTTATGATAGAGACCCCTGCAGAAACAGAGTCCAGCATCATTCATATTGCTTGCCTTATTTTGAGCAGCTTCTATGTACTGTTTGGCTTATCCTAGCTGATTGTTCCTTCTGAAGAAGTCAATAAGTTTAGCAAGGACAGGATATTTATCAGGTTCAGCATCAAGAATTCCTCTGAACTGTTCGATAGCTTTATCATATTGATTAGATTTGAGGAGGATTTCTGCTAGAATTGATCCTGCTTGATCATTTTTAGAGTTTATTTTTAGGAGTATTTAACATGTACTCTCACTTTTCTAGAAGTTTCCAGATTTAAGTAATAAACTAGCTAATAGTTATAGGGCTTTTTAATGTTATGGATGGATTTTTATGCATTAGTTTAGAAGGGCTATTGTTGTTTAGGCGTTTTTCTCGTACTCATTGGTATACTTGGAAACTTCAAAGTAAAGATCTGCTAAAACCATTCGTTCGTCTTCAACCGGACCACCTTAGCTCCGCAGTTTATCAAGTACGTTTCGTTGGAAGGCAACCGCTTTTTTTATCTAGGTTTTAGCATTTGTGTTTGGAGAAAAATCAAACTTACCTTGCTTTTTAAGATGAAGCTTATAAAGTTGGAAATGACATTCTACATTCTGTTTCAGTTTTTCGTAGTTACCCTGCTATTCTGAAAAACACTAGTGGGAGAGAAGTTCTTCTCCTCTGTCGAATCTTTTGAGTTGAATGCAGAGTTTGGCAAGGTCAAGGATAAGATCAGCTCTTTCTAGTTTTTCGATGTTATTCTCGTAGAACTTAGTTGCTTTCTCATAGTCATGCGACAAGGAATAAGCTCGACCCAAGTCTCTGATGATTGTTTCATTATCTGGTTTCTAGTCATAAGCTTTTTCATAAGCCGTTGCAGCTTACTATGGCTCGTTGATTTTAATAAGAGCGTCTCCGTATATTTTGTAGTTCTCAAAAGTCGGATTGCTATCAATGATCTAGTAGTAGCATCGAGCATATCCCTTCCTGCTTTTCAAGTACTTTAGATGGATGTCGGCAAGCATTTTCCTGCTTTATACGAAGTAAACTGAGTCACTCTTTACGGCTCTCAATATACTCATTGCTTTTTTGATGTCGTTTGATTAAACTGCTATGAATGCATTTGTCAGAAGAACATGCATTTACTAATTTGTCCCTGAAAACTGACTGATTGCTTGGTTCATCACATTTTTTGACTCTTTGGTTTTCTTGTTTTTCATCAAACATTTAGCATACAGTAAGAAAATGGAGCACCTGTCCTTTTCAGAGAAAGATAGGACTTTGAACTTCTTATCCCCTTCCTGAGCTTTCTTCCTTTTCACAGATGGTAAAGCCATTGCCTGCTGTGCTGTTTCTTCCGTTGCTGTAAAGTCTCCCATCTAATATTCGATCTAGCCTTTAATGAGCATAAATAATGGATTCTCTCTGATTTTAAAGTTGTGGGAAATAGCCTCTTGTAGACTGTTGAAAGCAGCCTGAAAATCACGTTTTTTATTCTTTATCATCGCTTCGATGATATACCCTTCTTCATTCTTAGGATCGATCTCCAGCACCTTAGAAATGGCCAGACTTGCATCGATGTCATTTCCGACAGCGAGCTTACCCTTAGCCAGGAGTAAATAAGCTGGAAGAAAGCCAGGGATCTGTCTCGTAATACTCTCCAGCAACTTGATTCCCTTTCCGATAGGCCCTCCCGGATTGGAGTTTTACGATCCTTCCAACATTTATTTCATCGAAACTGGTCTAAGATACAGTTCTGAAATGGAGAACAGGAAGTTAGGGTTAAGTTTGGAGTAATAGGAGAAACCGGATGTCAAGGTTTTACTATATGCGATTTGAAGTTTAAGAGCTCCATCAAGAAGTTTGTAGAAATCATTGATGGACTGATTAGTCTGATTGGGTTTACGGATTGTCAGCATTGCTTCTAGGTATGCAATGGTAGGTGTCCTTCCCACAGTTTGCGTCATGACATTGACAAATTATAACTGATTTTCAGCATCATCGATGTCTTCTTGTAGAAGTTTGCACTATATCATTCCTGTAATTGCCTATAATTTTGATTCGTCCAGGGACATTGCTTCTTCGTAGAGTTTATAGGCTTATTTTACGTCTCCTACTATTAACATTTGGTTTCCGAGTTAGATGGCGTAGTTGGCGTTTAGAGGGTCTATTTGTCGGCATTTCTATATTATTCTTTGTAGTAGCTATATTATTTTGCTGTTTCTTCCGCAGATTCTTAGGAATAGATGGGCGATTTCGTAGAATAGTGTGGTGTTCTTCCCTTCTTTCCTCTCTATCAGCGACTACAGTTCCTTAATTTTCATGAATGCATTGTCAGCGTTTCCTTCCCTTGCAATTTCGTAAAATGCCAATGCCTTAGCAGCTTGGATATTTGAAGAATCTCTCTGAGAAACTTCTAGCGAGGCCTGGTGAAATTAGTCCCATTCTCCCAATGCCATTAAACAGATATATTTCTCGGTCATTAAAGGGAGGAAAGTTTGATAGAATACAATACCCTAATTTAAGGTTTCCAATGCTTCTTCAAATTTTTTTTGTGAGTTTTTGATGCTGCTTCTGGCCATGAACAGTTATATTTTTGGTAGTAGTTTGTCTTTTTCAGCATAGAACTAATCGATATCGGCTTCCAGTTTGTTCTTGTCTTGTTATTATGTGTTTAATAAATTGAACCAAATCCGACAGAGTTTATAAAGTGGAGAGCCGTTATCTTTTTCTTAGAGGAGATCCGAGGCTTTTCTAAAGTTATCACCTCCCATATAGGAGTAGAAGTAAATTGCTTGAACAAATGCTTTGTCAGCTCCTGATCTTCTTTCTTATCTTTACTTAGCTCTTAGATTATCGATTTATTCCTGAAATAAATGGCATAGGATACGCGATCGACATTTTTAGCCTGACTTTGGTAATATTGCATGGCTGCTATGCATGCATATGAAATTTATTTCTTTTGTTGGATCGAAAGCAGCTAGTTTATGGCACCGTTGTTATTGTCAAGTTTGTGCTGAGCGAAGGCTTTCCAGAATATATAGAAAGGATCGTTTGTTTTTTTATATTCCTACTGACAGAAGGTGGATAATGAGTTATAGTACCCATCTCTTAGGAGAGAAAATACCGTTCCCTATCCAACTTAGGCTTACTGCTGTCTGCTTCTCGACATTGCTTGGAGTTTAATACAAATTTAAAATATGAAATATTTGAATAATTTTCTCAGATTCAATCTCCCCAGATTATCTTTGCATTAATTATATCAGTTGCAAACAGGCTTATCTTTAGCAATATTTATACTCAGCTAATATCGTCATGATGTCAATCAGCATATTTATTAAACAGGGATGCTATCCAATGAAGAATGAGTATTGGGAAGGATAGTTGAGAAATATTGATCAAATGAACAATCAACCATTAGCACTGTTTTGTTGGTTCAGATGAGTTTCTTTTCCTTGAGAACCTTCTCGATGGCCATGTCGCTTTGACCTGTGCCTCTGATGAATCCACAGACAGTGATGATGTTTTTGGATCTGAGGTCGATGGTTCCGTCATCGTTAACATCGCAAATTGATATTTGGACACTGGATCTATCCTTAGAGGTTATCAGTTTGTCGGTGTAGTCACATTTACGGGGGAGATAGATATCGGTCAGATCATGTTTATCGTTGAAACATCCTTTCATTCTGGTTTACTGGTTTCTTTTACGACCTCCTTCCATTTTTTTTGTGTGTGGCTGGCTATTTATAGAACTAAATATTTATTAATTAATCAATATTAATTTCAAGTCAAATACATACTACGCTCATCCTCACTCTTCTTGACTTCAGAAAAACAGCATTTACTACAACCTTCAAAAAATAATCTAAGAGGCATGTAAGAAGCATCAGATCAATAACAATCAGTGGATAGATCAATGATGAAGATGGAGACATGTTAGATTGAAGACATGATACGAGAGGCTTTGTAAAAGGAAAATTATGAGAAGTATCCGTAGGACAAGATTCAGTCTTTGATGAGTTTCCTTGAGAAAGAAGGATAAGGATATTTGACCATTTCTTAGTTTCATGATTGTTTGGTTGCTGCTAGAAATAATGCGTATGGAGATAATCCCGCCCAATAGTCCAACAAATGAGTTTTTTTGTGTTTTTTAAAATTTACTTATGGTTTTTGTTTATTGACAAAAGGAAACTGCTTTTATAGATTTTACGAGCCTTTTTTGAATTTATTTATTATATTTTTTTTTCTAATTTTCTAATTTTCTCATTTAAATTTTCAACCTTAGAAAAATCTCCTTTTTTTTCTTTTTGCAGACAATATAAAAGAATTCTATTTTTTGTTCCAACATTCTGAGTTGCGTGCAAAAAAGGAGGAAATTGATTTAATGTGACGACATACTAATTAAATACAATTGTAAACAAAAAGCACTTATGGACTCAACATTCAACAAACACTCAGCATTCACTCTGGTAAAGAAAGAAAAGCAGTTATCAGACTACTCTTAAATGATGCATGCATATAGTCTCAAAATAGTTGAGAGCAGTTAAAAAATCAAGGTATCTGAGTAGGTTAGAAAAACGTAACTCCCCTTTTTTCTCAGACTTATCTCTGATACTACGCTATACTTATTCAATGGTACCTTTTAGCACTATCCTAGGCTGTGAATCTGGAGAAGCTTCGACCTAAATTGTCAATCAACTTTCAAACAATCCTTTAAAGATTAAACTGAAACAATCACTATTCAAACTTCTTATCACCATAATTTAAAAAGGCTTATATCTTTATTAGCCTCAGAGATACTGTGATGAGCTGAGCTACAGTTTAGTTTTCAAAACCCATTTGCTTTCATTTTTCTTGGTTTTGGTGTCCCACCATTCCGAATACATATGTCTGGAGAGGATTCAGGAATTCTACGTCAACATGATCAGCTAAAGCTACAGTTCCTTCCTTCCATCTCAGATGTTTGTTCTTTACAGCGGTGGCGGCAAGTACGACAAAATCGATCGAAAAGCTTTCCTGCATAATCTATCAACTGTGATGATTGGTCTTATCAGCCATTTCTCATCATAGCAGAATCTGATTAT
Organism: Longipedia americana; assembly: GCA_028571025.1. Taxonomy (NCBI): domain Eukaryota; kingdom Metazoa; phylum Arthropoda; class Copepoda; order Polyarthra; family Longipediidae; genus Longipedia; species Longipedia americana. Next base: position 14,857 of record JAOWAT010302730.1, read on the forward strand.
GCGCAATGGAAGATACATCAAAGATAACAGCAAACTGAAGGCAGTTCTTGACGAATCTATCCCCATCATTGGAAACTTCACAAACAAAAATTATATGAAGGAGCAGATTTAGAAAACCGCCAGTGACATTTTTGGACATGAAAACGAGCTTACCAAACAGGCATTTATTGACAAAATCGAGGATATTATGAAAAGAAGAGATGTTTCTAAGGAACAAAGCTATTTATGGATATATTTCTAGCTGATGAGACTGGAGTTTCAACTTCTTTAATCTTAGACATTGAAGAATTAAATTATCAGGGGTGAGAACATAGAACCTTGCAAATACTACCAGGAATCTATGCAAAAGATTATGAAGAAATGTCCGTACAATGGGCATGAATCTTGTCCTTGTAAGAAATGTCAATGTGTCAGGAGGAATCGGTAAAGTGCTAAGCTTTCTCAGGAGAAAAAAAGGAATGCTTTGGAACAGGTTGGACAGATGGAGGAAAGGATTGTTTATCTTGAAAAAAGGAATCAATAACTCTAAGAATATAATGCTTTCCTGACTGGAATGCTGAATCAGGTCAAGAATCATCCGTAGTTTGTCTCCTTGATGAAAGGAGCTGCTTAACAGGTCAATAAGGTTCTGAAAAACTAATGATTGCAAAAGAAAAATAATGATCTCTGATTATTTGTTTTTTTTATTCAATATTTTCACTTTTATATTTTTATACTCTGCAGACAATCATTTTTTAAAAAAAGCAGTCTGTTTTTCGAAATATATAATTT
>JAOWAT010302841.1:0-15624 GCA_028571025.1 Longipedia americana
ATCAAATCGTTTCTGCGATTAAGTTTGAATCTAAATAAAAGAATAGTGTCATGAATCATTAAAATCGAAAGAAGAGAAGGAAAGACGATCGTAGTAGATATTCAAAATAAATTTAGCGCCGAATTAGCAACACTGAATTAATTCAGATTTATGGCAAACCTCTGTATTGAGTCTTTTCTGTACTTATTCACTCAACAATAGCAATTAGTATTATATCACGGAGTGATATTGATTTGATTAACATTAGAATAAAGAAAAGGGTAGAGTTAAATAGATTCTGAACATATTTTTATCATCTCTTTCTATCGTTGATTTTTTTGTTGTAGAACTCGAGTTCCTTGCCTTCGAGAATGTAGCCATCAGCTCTTCCTGATTGTCCGGGTCTTGAGCCAATGCAGGCAAGAAGTCTTTGCTGGGGGAACTGGTCGGCGAGATGTTGGTCGATGAATCTGTCCTTTTGCCTTTCAGTGACTCTAGTTTTCGCTCTTTACGATTTTTTAGCAGATTTTTCAATGACCTACTCTTTCATTTTCTTGCCTGAGTTAAATCTTCATTACCTGCGAGGTTCACACCATATTGGTTTATATACCAGTTAGAGAAGGGAGAAGCATCGATCAGAACGATGCAATTCTTTACCAATGTGTTTGTTCGCACCAACTCATTATTGGAAGCGTTGTACACCACATTGATGATTCTGGTTTTTCTGGTGACTGCTTCCGATGCCCAGTTGAAATTTCCTTCCTTGATTCGCAGGGCTCTGAATTTATAATTGCCTCCCCTCACTCGGATTCTTCTGATTCTGGGTTTGCCATTGAACAGTTTAGTGTTTGCTACTGGACGAGCTTTTTCGAAGGCTCTTTTCTTCTTATGAACAGGCATGCGCCCACCCGTCAGTCTTCTTTTATGCCTAGAGTCCCTTGAGATACCCATATCAATTGTGATCACACAAAATTTATATATTTAATAAATATTTAGAATTAATAAACGAAAATCAATTTTTAATAAAGAATCACACTAAGAATTACAAAGTGTTAAAAAGATCATTTATCTTATTCTTAGTCGTCTTCCACACCATATCTAAGTTTATTGCCTTCCTTAGCGGCATCGTTCCTTTTTGAGCAGGCAAGCATTTCTTAAACAATTTGTTTTTCGGAGCCCATTTCCTTAAACTTCACATTTTGCTCTCGTTCTGTTAACTTTATAAAGGTAGGTTAGGAAATAAATGTTAGCGCAATTCCTTCGTCGGTATATCTGCCGGTTCTTCCTACTCTGTGAATATAGGTAATCGAAGAGAACTATTACTTGTTCCTCTTGGGTTATGAGTAGTTGATAACCAGAGATACGGTTCTGATGTCAATTCCTCGACCGATAGTCTATGTTCCGAGGAGAACCTGGATGGCCCCATTTCTAAGTAGTGCTGTTCTGTCGGATTTAGTCAGGAAACAATCCTAAGTGTGTTGATGTTGAGTGTTACAGACCCCTACTCTGCTGTGGATGTAATTTATTTTTATGTTATTTTTCTTTTTTTGATCTGCCAGGTCATCGTTGACTACAAATTTTTAATTTTATTTTGTGAGGAGGTTGTATAAATGCCAGAGTTCTTTGATTTCGTTGAAGAAAATAATGACCTGAGGTTTAGCATCCAAAGGTGCGAGGGTTTCGAGTATTTTGAGAATAGTTTAATCTCTGTACTTGACATCAGAAAAATAGTGCGTGATACCTTCGAGACCCAGATTCTTCTATTTGGAGTCGAGTTCCAGGATATTGTGATTTGGTAAATGCTGCTGAATGAACTACCTGAAACTGACTTTTTCCCCTGTTGCTGAAGTGATTAAGAACTGAGATAGACATAAAGAGATACGTTCGATGAGGAGTTGTTGAGTTTTTTATTCGAAAATACTTTCAATATTTCTGTGAAGTCTTGGGTAGAAATTTCCTTTATTTGATCGCATTCATCGAACACAACCCACTTTAGTTCACTGAAATCGTAAAGAGAGGCATTGCTGATTCTTTACTTCATTTTTGTGGTCAGACCAACCAAAATGTGACCCACCTAGGTGGTTTTGCTGTATATTCTTCCGATTTTCAACGGCCATTTGAATGTTACTTCATAGTAGTTTGCAAATGCCGTTAGATACTCATAAACTTGCGTCATTAGGGCTTCAGTTGGCAAAATAATGATTGCTTGTGGTCGATTAACTTAGGTCTATTTTTATCCCTTTACTTTTTTCATTCCGGTTTCGGGAATCATCTCTAACGAGTTCAGTATCGGAATCAAATAAGTTAAAGTTTTTCCTGCTCCATTGTATGCATAAACAATGGTGCAGAGATCCTTCAGATTTTCTTGGAGAGTGATAGGCAATGATTATGCTTGAACGAGGGTTGGTTTTGTCAAATTTTCGTCACGAAGTAGTGATAGGACCTAATGTTTGATTGGAAAATGTCCAAATTTGGTTCTTTTCGTTTTCGAGCCCAAATACGCCTTCTTTTCCATTCAAATAAGATTGATATTATCTAATGAAAGTTTCTGGTTTTGGTAATTTTAAAGGAGATATAAAAGGAACTGGTTTTGGTAGAATATACATGGGCCATTTTGAAAAATGGTTTCGGAGGCAATTTCAAAATTCTCACAAATTACCTATGAAGTAGTCTTCTTTCGCATTTATCTGGAGTTTGAGCCCTTTTGCTTTTCAAAGGGAGGATTTGGGAGAATTAGTAAGTTTTAATAATATTAATTCACTATTGTCGATCTATTCACCTTTAGAATATGACCTGCAATAACAAATAAAAAATAGCATCAGAGTTAATTTCCAAAACGTCATAAAAATGTTCTCGGAATTTGAAAATATGTTCAAAGGGATACCAAACAAAGTCACCAAGTTTGCTAATGAAGTGAAAGACAAAGTTCCTAGCTCTTATGAAGTACAATTTAGTTAATCAAGGACACATCCAAAGTCCCCAAATCTCACACCATTAACTCTCGAATGATTCAATAAAAAAGTCTTATTGCAGAAGGAGCCTTTGGTTTCATCTGGAAAGCGGAAGACACCAACACTAAGTAATAGTTTGCGTTAAAACGGGTTATATGCATGAACAAATAACGCCTGGGGTCTGCAATGATCGAAAAAGAAGTGATGGTATGTATGTTATTAAGCGAAGTCAAAACTTCCTTCAAACAACGAGAACATAATAAAATTCCACGGAGGTCAGGTGACGAAGTAGGGGTAGAAAACAACGATAGCCACGCTAATAGAGCTATGTCCGAATGGAACGCTGTTCGATTTACTATAAAAGCGTGAGAAGATTGGATTTCGATAGGAGGAGCTTGTAAAGATAGTGAGTTCGGTTTTAGTTGGTCTCGATGGTGTTCACAAGGCAGGGTATTACCATCGAGACGTGAAAATAGAAAATGTACTGGTCGGAAAGGACGGGAAATATAAGTTGTGTGACTTTGGATCTTGTACTACCCAGGATATCGACTTCAAAATCATACCCAAATCGGAATACAATGATTATACCGACTAGATATAGAGTTTTACTACTCCGATGTACCGTGCGCCGGAAATGGTTGACCCCTATCTCAAGTACAAAGTCTCAAACAAGTCGGATATTTGGATGCTTGGATGTATGCTATACACGCTCTCCTACTTCACTCATCCGTTTGTTGACTCCAACGTTGTTGGAATCGCAAATGCAGTGTTTAGATTTCCAAAATATCCAGATGAAACTCCTTATCAGGTTACCGATAAAATTAAGGATCTGATCAGATTAATGTTGACCCCAGATCCATCTGCACGTCCTGATGTGCAGACCTTGCTCTCTATAATGGGTAAGTGGAACTCGATCCAGTAAATTCCTCTCAACCCAGTGGCACGGCAGCTGAAAGCCTAGCATCTGAGGAAGTAGTAGGAGCTTGAGTCTTTGAATAAGAAAACTGTTGATTTTGATGGGGATATTCCCATTGAAAAACTGATGCAACTGCAAAATAAATTGAAAAGCAAGCAGGAGACCACTTCGAATGTGACAACTAGCTTTGTAAATTCGAAATAGACCAAGAGAATAGGCTAGTTCAGTCAGAATAGCGCAGTCAACAAACCCAATCACGTTCAGAAAGTTCAATCAGCAAATACTGACATGCCTAAAACTACGAGTCAACAACCACAAGCAAAGAAAACTACCACAAACGCGATCGATGTGAATAGTCTTTGGGGACCTTCTCCGGGCCAAAGTCATTCAGTTGCACAAAATAAGCCAAAAGTAGCCTCCTTTGATGATTTTAATGATTTTGGGTTTGGAAATTCTGTGACTTCTAAACCTCAACAGTCTAAACCAAGAACAAATAATAACGACTTCGTGTAGTTCTTTCAATAGACTCCAACTCAGCAAAGCTAAGTTCAAGTGTCGAAAAAGAGTAAAAAAAGTGAATAAAATTTACTTGATCTGTGAATATTGTTCGGTAAAGAGAATGTATAAAGTTGATATAATCTCATCTTTGTGACTGACAGGTTTAATTGAATTTTGTTAATAATAATTGGCGGCAAAAGATGGACTCATAAGATGAGTTTGTGCAGGTAGGACCGAAAAAAAGGGTGAATAAAGGGAATAACCAAACTGAAATTTCGGTATCCACTCAGGACAAGGATAAAATTGCCGAAATGGCCAACGAATCTACGCTTAAAGCATAAATCAACCAAAGAATCGATCCCAACAATCAGGCAAGAATGTACCAAATTCACATGAACGATATCTACAATTCCCCGTTTGAAAACTTCATGACAAAAATACAGAGCAAAGGAGCTAAAACTGATATGCTTGATAGAATTCAAAGATTGGTTGAGGAACGAGAACACTGTAATGTCAGTTGGGTCGTCGATCGTGCCCCCCATCAGATAATGGCTGTACGTTTTACCAAAGTTGAAGGTAAAGGTAATGTTCTTAGATAAAGCATCATGAGAATTTAGGATAAAACGGGAAATGCGCCGATTCTTGTCAACAACTGCATAGTCTGGGTGGGAATGATCTGTGGAATCTAGACCGTATGGGAGGATAACATGTATAAACTCAAGCGAGTTATAAACTTGGGACTTCCAATCAAAGGTATTGATGTTCCTGTCTCTATTTAAAATCCCCCGTCTGCCTATAGAATGCTGCTGGTCAAAGGACCTTTCCGTAAAAGCACCTAAAAAATTGACTATGGAATTTTACTTCTTAACTAGCAACTAAAAAGACTTAGAAGGAAAAATATATCTGTCGACTGTGTCATTGTCATGGGTCCAATATTGAGTGAAAAAAACAAGCATGTATAAAACTGCACATTAGATAAGAGTTTTTAGGAATAGTTTGAAAGCGTAGTCAGAGAAATTCAATAAAAAGTGGGACAGTCCTATAACTCAGCTAAAATTTGCTTCGTTCCTAGCACTTAAGATGTAACAAACTTTTATCCGATGCCTCAGCGGTGCTACACCTGCAATGTCAAGGATTAGCAAATCAAGTACCTGAACAACCCATACTAACTAAAATTTGATGAACTTTCAAACCAGAATTTCTCAATAAGTCTTCTAAACCACGATGTTATAAGGTACATCAATGAGAATATGGGTGGTAAGTCACTGATAGAGTTGCTTCAAGGGATTCTGGATACATATTTCAAGCAGCCTTTCCTGATGTCCAATGCTTCTGAGGAACCTTTCGATGAAGTCAATCTGGAGCGGTTGTTCAATGCTGGTTCTTTCAGCGATATAATAGTGATCAGCTCGAAGAGTACTCCCCCATACGCCAGAATCTATAAGGAAAGATTGGTTGTGAATATCGGTTCGTTGGGAATGGATTCCGAATATGGTGACAAACATTACATGTCTTTGATGTCGATATATCAAGGCTAGGGACCCGTCGCGGAAAGGACCAAGGTCTAGACAGTGATCATCAAAGAAAAAGATGATTGATCCACCCCATTCTGTTAATTAACTACATTTTTAAAAAATATCTTTATCGTCTGATTTTATGTCTCTAGTTTTTCTCGAGTGGCTTAGTTGAAATATTGAATTTTTAGGTTGGGTCCAATATTTGAAATATGATGTAATTTTTACTTAGAAGTATAAACTTCCCAACAAGAAATAAAAAGAGACATTGATGGAAAGTGATGAAGAAGATGGTCGCCGACTATTCGAAGGAGGCAAGCATGAAGAATCAGAGTCTGAGGAAATGCCAAACCCATTCGATGATGTGGAGGGATCTGCTAAGTCGTAGGAGGATGCCCGATCCTAGAGTGCAGAGAGGGAGAGCAAACACAAGAAAATCAAAAAGGCGAAAAAAGACAAGTAAAAAAAGAAGAAAGACAAGTAAAAGAAAAGAAAGAAAGAAAAGGAGAGAGAAAAACATTCCCATCGGCATCGGAACGAATACTAGGATAAATAATAGGAAGAAGATGACTAAATCAGCGAAAGAGGTTACGCAGCCAGGCAGTTCTACGATGAAGAGGCATCTTAGGATGACTCCGAAGAAGATGATGGCATTGAATAAGGCGACGAGCTCCATCAATACAAAGACAGAGGCGACCTCTAGGAGCTTTACAGGAAGAGGACTTCTGGAGCCGGCGATATAGTCAAAAAGTTTGAGGGGAAAAGTGCCAGCTAAGTCAATGCCTACTATTAACACCAGGCATTAATGAGGAGATAGTACGAAGCTCTTGTCCCAGGTACCAATTAACCCAAAACCTACATGTTGCAGTGTAAGCCAAGGCGTTAGGATGATTTGGTGTACTCTATCCTCAACAAGGCTGCTTTTCTGGCCAAAAATCCGAAACCGAATAAAAAAGTCAGCATTATTTCAGCTACTTCAATGAGGGGAAAATTCCCTGGGAAAATATTCGTAGAAGCTAACGATTAGAAGTAAATCAGGTAATCTCTTGAAGACTTTAATGATATCAACTGGTCAAAAATTCAGATTTTTGACTCGGAATCGTACAAAAATTTGCTTTCCAAAAAAACAGGTCAAAATGACACGTACAAACCTGGATAGTTTATCAGAATTAAGAAGGGAATGTACGAAGAGGATCTTGGAAAAATCAATAAAATAAAAAAGAAGAAAGTGGAAGTCCAACTGGTGCCGAGGATAAATTTACAGGAGTTCGTAATTAAAGCGAAAGAGCAAACGAAGAGCTTGACCTAGCCACATGAAATACTCCAAAGAAAGGAGTAGCTCCTTAAGCAGTATTTGAACCATAAGACTTACGTTCCGAAGGCGATGAGACCGGCAAAGAAGCAGCTGTTTCGAACTGACTTCAAGGAAATAAGTGATATCCCTGAAACCAACAAGATCCATCTGACAACCAACGGACTCATTGTTCTGGATTACAGATTCGATGAAATATAGAAAAACAAAGGCACTTTCCTACCAATATAAATTCAGTCTTTTTCCAAGGAAGGAAGGTTCATTGATGAATTCTAGCAGGAAAAGGGAAATTTTGTTTCCTCTGGAAACTTCCAAAAGGGGGATCTCGTTGAAGTGGTCGCCGGCGAAGATCAAGGAGCCTACGGAAAAATAATGGAAGTGAAGGAGAATATCGCAATCATAAAATGTCGGAACAAACAACATCTGCATCAGATTATCTAAAGGTCAATCTAGTATCTTGCAAAGAAATTTAAACTTGGGGACCGAGTAAAAGTGATATCAGGGACGAACAAGGGTAAAACTGGTATAATAACGAGTGTATAAGAGAAACATGCCGACATATGGACTGAAAACGAAAACTCGATAAAGGTCAACAAAAATAATCTGGATCTTCATGTTGGCGAGGTGATATGCGAGGAGAACGTTCATGGACTCAAGAAAGACGATCTAATAAAGACTTCGAAAAATGTGGTTGGGATTGTTTTGGCTACGAGAAAGGATGCCATTAAAATTCTTGACATGAACAATGTCGAGCAAATGATCAGCAATCTGGATTTCGACACGAAAATTAATTCCAAAGCATCTGCTGCCAAGAACAAAAATGGATAGCTAATAAAGAACGATTCTACTGTTAGGATCTTGAAAGGAACTCACGAAGGGCAGAAATGTCAGGTTAAACACGTGTACAAGGATTCTGTATTCGTTTTCAGCACTGCTTTTGGTAAAACTCACGGAGTTTCAGTTGAAAAAGCCGACAATTTATCAGTTATTTCCAGAGCAAACGACATGCCGAGAGGAAAATTCAGAAATTCTAGCAAATTTGGAAACGGTGGCAACATGGGAAATACTACTGGAGACTAGGAACTCTTCGTTGGTAAATCAATTATTTTGAAAAGTGTAGCTCTGAAAGGCTATCAAGGAGTGATCAGAACGGTGAATAAAGACAGAATTGAAGTTCGAGTTCCGTCAAAAGGGTGCACATAGTGGGTTCTGAGAGATAATGTAGCTGCCAATTAACAGAGTAATGATTACGGAAAGACTCCGCACAGAAATCCATCAATGACAAATATGTATGCACCGTCTCCAGCAAATCACTATTGAACAGGGAGTTTGAGCGAAGCATGATCATTATGCAGATAACTCGATAGAATGCTTATTACATTCGATTTTCTTGTATTATATACATATTTATTTCTAAGATAATAATAAAAAGAGATATGATAATGAGGAAGGACAACAGGAAAGCAGAAGTTAGATCGTTTTAAGTGCAGCTACTACAAAAATGTTGTTAATACTGAGGAAAAATAGTCAGATAAATAACGAATGCATTTAATGACTTAAATTCTGCCAGACTTCATCAAAGATCAATTGGCCCAAAGTTCTCAAACATAAAACGAAGGTCGAGAACCTTGAAAAAAACTATCGAGAATTCAGTAACTCGATAGTGCTTTCATAAAGTACTATTCTGCTGCTCTCAAAATTGTGTACGCATGACTGATCCAGCATAATTCAAACCCAGTAAGTTTCTTTTAATTGTGCTTGATTGTTTATGCGCTTATGGTGAGATATTAGTCTTACAAAAATATCAAAATAAGGAGTATTTAGTCAGTTATTATCTTCATCAAGTTCGAATTTCCCCGATTTTAGTGATTTTTTCTCATGATCAATGACATTGAGTACTTCTCCCAATTTTCCAGAATTTACGATGTATCGAAGAATTGTAAAGTTATCTTGGGAATCAAAGACTTTTTTCATTGTTGGAGTCTACGCGAAAAATTTCCATTTGTGAGATTCGGAGCATTAATTTTCATTTAGATCGAGCATTTTGGTTTTGTTGCATACCACAGTGGGTTTTATTTTAGTTTTTGTGTTTTGAAACGAAGTGGGCATGTTCAATATCTAAGCCACTTTTGGATTGAAGCAAGATATTATTACTTTTTCGTTTTCCTACGTTAGAAAGACCTTTTATAGATTTAATTATTTATTGGAGGAGTTTCGAGTTGTCTAAGATTTATAGTCGACGGATCTTTTCATGGGCATTGTCTTGCAGTCGTTCGCCTTTCTTCCTAGTTTAGTGACTGTTTTGCGCTTTTCAATGAAATTGTGTTTCCCTCCAGTGGTGATTTTCGTTTACTTTGCTTATTATATCGGTGAAATTAGCGGGTTTTTCATTCTTTTTCTAAGATCCATTTTGTTTATTTAGCCCTGATTAAAATCGGCAGAAAAATTGGGGGTTGTGAAGTTAGTTGATATCACCTTCTTATGGATTTTGTACTCGTTATCTGGATTTTAATTTTTCGGAGGGAGTTTGCTTGGCTTGATGTTTTTTATCTTCAGTGCAAATTTCATCTGGGAATCGGCGCATTTACCAGCAAACTACTTTTGAGTTTCTCTCAGTTGCTTTTATATCTGCGAAATTTATCTCTTTTGTGAGAAATATAATTGGGTCTCTTTCTTAATTTGCTGTCTTTAAGCAAAGATCTGGGCTTCTAATTATTTCTTACTTTACCGCATCGAAGAAACGTATTTGCTAGTGTTTTCAAACTTATCGGTCCCTTCCTTCAGCAGATCGGACAAGAACTAAATCCTTCTTACTTATGAGACCACGGGAACACTGTTCTATTTACAATTTTAATTACCTTTTGTCGACAATATCGCCGATTTGATGATATAGCTCGACAAGTTACTCTCTTTTTTTATGGTCTTTTTTATATTTACGCAAGCAAAACTTGTACTTTTATTTTAGAGTAGATAATTGACGAAAGTCGATGGCTTTCTCTCGCTATGGCATACTGCGATTGTAGTTGGAAAGATAACCGTAGGAAAAGCGCAGCTTTGACAGACAATTGGAAAATTGTTTTTCGGTTTTTTGATTTTCTGGGAAAAGCTGTCGTTAGTTTAAACTCGGTTCGTTGGGAATTGTATTTATTGAGTTTGTGGAAGGAATGCTGTTATCCATGGAATTTGATTATAAAGCGAATGATTCTTCGAAAAATATGTGAAATGTAAAACACTCTACATTTGGGATAATCAAAGAGTAGTAAGTTTTAGAAAGTCAGTTACTGTGGGGATCTAATTTCGGGTTTTATTAGATGATATTTTCCGATAACAATTTTTAATTAAGACATTCAAGGGAATATAATAAACCTTATCGCAATATAACACGAAAACTTATGATAAAAATAGCTCAAAATACCTCAAAAATTAAGTGCAGCTTCTCAAATTTCCTAAAGAACCGATCTACACTACCATTACTAAGCCTGAAAAGTTCTTTTTCGTAACGAAAGCCGGATGGGAACAATTAGTCGTAAGGAAACCCAAAGCCATAACGGCCATATTCAAACATTCGAAAGCCGAGAATTTTCGTAACGGGAGCTAAAGTTTTTGGACGTTCAATTGTTCAATACAAAGAATTCCAGTACTTAAGATACTACAATAAACACTTCATCAGGAATCGAGGACATCTAAGGTAGGCTGAGAGGATTAGCAAGCAGTTTAGATATCTTAACTATCTCGAAGATAATAGTTCCATACTCAAAATTGAGTCAAAAATGTCGTGGAAATCCCTTCCTATGTTCATATCCTTATTTGTTTTAGTTATGGGTTTCGCTTACTCGCTTTCAATATAATAAGAAATAGATCCTAGGGATCTACAACTTTATAGAAACAGAGGACAGATGACGAAAGAGTTAGAGGAGTATGCCGATAAAGTCCAAAAAGATCGGGAAATTCAAATCTTAAAATACGGACAAAAATAGCCCGGAAGCTTATTCACTCAATAGTAAATCAGGAATAGTCTTCAGGACATTGAATCTATCGGATTTGAACCGCATGAAGGAATGGCCCCAACTCCAGTGAAAACGTTTAAGGCCTATGTTAAGTATAAGAAAGGAAAAGTGATTCAAAAAATTTTAAAGGATATAAATCCGAATCTTCTCGAGCTTTATTGCAATTAACTGCAAGAGCATATTCCATATTAGTAGAGGGTGAAGTTCTACATAAAAGACAAGCAATACACTTATTTAAATGCCCTAGGAGATACCTTTTCGTTAATTACTCCCTTCTTAGGATTGGCTTTGACTTACTACATTTTCAGAAAGATGTCTCCTGATACAATTATGTCAGGGTTAGGAGGAGGCAAAAAAAACTTTAAAATTGAGGCCTTGAAAAACATATCTGTAAAGTTCAAGGATGTTGCCGGAATGGAGCAAGCCAAACGCTAAATTACCTAGTTTGTTGATTTTCTCAAGAAAAGTGATAAATATATTGAAATGGGTGCTAAGATTCCGAAAGGAGCTTTGTTGACGGGTCCCCCGGGGACAGGAAAAACAATGCTTGCTAAGGCATGTGCTGGATAAGCTAATGTAGCATTTTTCTATATATCGGGATCCTAATTTGTGGAGATGTTTGTTGGTTTGGGAGCGTCAAAAGTGAGAGATTTGTTCGCCAAAGCGAGACAGTAGGCACCTTCAATAATATTCATAGATGAAATTGATGCAATTGGAAAGAAAAGGTAAAACTCTAGGAACTAATAAAAGGATTCGACTTTGAACCAACTTTTGGTTGAAATGGATGGGTTTTCCAGTAATGAAACTGTGGTTGTATTGGCTGCGAGTAATCGAAAAGAAGTCCTTGACGGTGCACTAACTCGTCCTGGGAGGTTTGACAGAATGGTCTAAATCGTTCTTCCAGATGTTCAGGCGAGAGAGTAAATATTTATGGTTCATTTAAAGCCACTAAAGATTGATCCAAATCGCCAAATTAGAGATATTGCTAAAAGATTATCCTAGCTCACACCGGGATTTAGTGGGGCTGATATAGCAAACTTGTGTAACGAAGCTGCCATAATTGCTGCTCGGAAGAAACAGTCTTACATTTTCGATAAAGACTTCGAATAAGCCTCTTAAAGAGTAACGGCAGGATACGAGAAAAAGAGTTTGGTCACCCCTAAGACTAAGAAAAGGGTAGCTTTGCACGAAGCTGGTCACGCAGTTTCCGGTTGGTTTTTAAGAGGAGGTGATCCTTTGGTGAAACTAACGATAATTCCAAGATCTAAGGGAGCCTTAGGGTATGCCCAATACTTGCCAAAATCAACAAACATGAAGACAAAGGACTAGTTGGTTGATAGAGTGGCGATAATGTTGGGAGGACTAACATCCTAGTAGATTTTTTATGGAGATATTTCATCCGGTGGATCTGACGATTTGCAGAAAGTCTACCAGTTGACGAGGGCGATGATAGTTTCTTACGGGATGGGTGAGTCAACTTACAACGTGACCATGTAAGAGGAAAGCTACGTCAGGAAAGAGTCGCAATTTTTGGCAGACAAGATGGAGGATGAAATTGGAAGGGTTTTGGATCAGGCGAAACTCCGGGCCAGACAGGTTTTGACCGAAAAGAAGGAAGTTGTTCAAAATCTTGCGGATGCTTTACTGTAGAAGGAAACAATTAATCAGGAGGACATCGTCAGGATCATGGGGGAAAGGCCATCTTTCTAGTGATTTTAACTATGGTTATCTGTTGAGTTTTCATTCTATTAAAATGCTAAAACATGTATTACTTTTGTATTACTTATCATATTAACCTGATTTTCTCTTCCCTATGGGTAAAGGTTCTTTTTTCAGAGCTCTACAAACCTCCATTTCTATTGCCTGAATTAGCTTAGTTCTCTTTTTCGGAAGTATTTTTGGTGTTTCTCTAGGTTCTGTAACGGGAGAGAGAGTTGAGTTTGAGTAGCCTCCGATTGTCCTCGGTGACTCCTTCGTATTATCTTTTCAAAGTTTCGTATTTAAGATTCAGCATGTCGAACTCTTCCTCCAGCTATGACAGTCCCCTCTCCAGGACCACATTTTTCTGGTTGACTTCCTTAAGTAAAGCTTGTTTGCTGAGATGAACGTCTACAAACCTTTGAAGTTCCGAATAAAAATAATGAGAGTTTTAATCAGGGATTATTTCCTGATCCAGGATATAATTCGATATTTCCCCGGGTAGAATTGGGTTTAAAAGGCCAATGATCGACCTAATTGAGTTTTAGGATTTTTTATGGATTGCTTATTTGGCCTTTTTTGATTTGGCTTTCGTTTCGTCGAGTTTTTTTTGTGTTTCAACCAGTTTTGTCTGGTTTTTCTGGATATACTATTTTTGTTACCCCAACAATGTTGTTGCCTAGTGAAACTGTTCCTCCAGAATTTGGTTTTTCTTCTCAAAAATCATTCTTAGCTCCGACTACTCAGCTAATTTACTCTGTAAATGTGATGCTTTTTGAGTTTTCGACTCCAATTCATGTTTTAATTGTGTAATTTTTTCGTGAAATATATCAAAGTTATTTTAGGCTGAATTATCTGAAATTAGCAAGTCATCAGTCATTGTGCTGCCGTTCGGATGATTTGATAAAAGAATATTTTCGATTTCTCTGATTCCTTTTTAAAGATGCTTCGATTGATTTCTCTTCCAAGACTCCTCAGCTCTTTCAAATTTAACTATCACCTACTATTACCTTTTTTTAAACAAACTATCCAATTTTTAAATTTATTTGTGCAGCTACTTGTTTTTTCTTTGAATGGAATTTTGTTTGACCTTCAAACTTTCATTCTCCACCAGTGTCTGCTAGTGCTGGAGACTTTTCTAGTTAAGTAAGTCTTCTACTCTGTTGATCTATTAATTAGCGCTGACCAAATCGCGATTCAGTTTTAAAACGAGTTCTTTCTTCTCAACAAGCAACATTTTCAAGGCATGATTTTCTTCTTCGTATCCCTATTTGGAGATCCTATCCCAACGAGTTTACTCTTTTACTGATCTAAGTTAGCTTCTCAGACTGGATATGGTCTGTAATTGGAGTTGGCATTTCTCGGGATAGTTTACACTCGGTAGGGAAGCATTAAGAAAGCTGAGATCATTGCTGATGTTGGCTGACGAGGTATCGATTCTTACTCTGCTTCTTTGTTTTTACAGCTCTGAATTATTGTTGGTTTGGTCTTAAGAGTTAATCTATTCATTTTCATTTGTTAGCTAAAGTTAAAAGTCGGGCTCTAGTGGATTTTCCATTTTTCAGGCAAAACAGTTTGATTTTTGTTTTTTTAATTTTTAACGTTATTATTTTAAATTAAAAATGACGTTAAACACAGTTGAAGATCAGTTAACTAATCTCAATTAATAGATCAAATTCTTTCCCTCTGTTCACTAAATTCTGTTTTTATGATAATAGAGTATCAAAAATGATGCTCCCCTCACGACCAGAAAGTAAATGAAAAGGATCAAAATCGATAAAGACATGTTTGGTTCAAATCCGATCTAGCTCAACAGCGGCTGATAGATTTCTCGGTCAATTTGATTTCGCACCAAGGCAACAAATCCATACCGCATTGGAGATAAATATTGAAGCCATCCAATCCAAACTGGTAAGCTATTGGCCGTTTTGATGAATCCCGAAAATGCAATTAGAGGCAAAACTACGACAGGTAATACAGCTGTGGTAACCATAAAATCTTTGAAAATACCTCCTACTAAAAGACCAATAGATCCCCCTACCAACTCCATTTCCACAAGCACACAGTAAAAAACAAAGGACTGTTACGCAGTTTGGCCAAGAGATAGCATTGAGTAGAGTATAATTGTAGCTATCATTGGAGTTACCAGCATTATCGGAATTTCGACTAAATTTTTACTTAGGAAGTACGCGAACACTCCGTAGAGTCCTGACGAACTTTATTTTGTGAATATTATTCTCTACGCGGGAAATATCAGGCATACATTTGCTAGTACTGCCATTAGCACGTATGTAGGAATGAAGAAAAGAGATCCGAACAAAGATCGCATTTTTGCAGTAAGTTGACCGACTGTTTCGACTTGTGAAAAATCTCCGGCCTGAAAGAAGACCCCTCCTGTGAACAGACTTATAAGGATCGTTTGAAGAATTTTTACTTGTAGAAGGGCTGGGTTTCGAACCATATTTCTAATTTCTCTCTTCAACAAGGTTTTTAACACTCTTGAGAAGCTTACTTTTATTTCTTGGTTGGTTTCGATCGGTAAGGTCGAAGAGTTTTTCATTTACAGTGAGACCTTTTCTTATATGATTTATCGATAGCAACCTAGATATTTCTCCATTTTTTTTGTGTTTTAGTTTGATCCTTGATGCATAATAGATAGCAAGTAGTCGGAGATACTCATTAACTCGGGACAATTGAACCCAATTGACGAGAAATAGTCCAAAGTTTCAAAACCAGGACCTTGATATAT